>MU226833.1:252115-284148 GCA_018584345.1 Thuja plicata | reverse complement strand
TATTGATGAATATCATGATTGAGTCTGTTAGACTCAAGGTTGAGTATGTGGTAGACATCATAGTCGTAATGACTATAGGCCAATACTCGGAGCACTTGATGAATATCATTGGTACTTGATATTTGGAGTATTATCATGGATTGATGGAATACATGTGTGACTTATGTTTTCATCATGTTTGATAAGATGATAGATGTGATATCTATGACACTATTGGATAAGGATTTCATTATGGTTATGTTTTTGAGTCCTACTATAGATGGGAAATCTATAGGTTGATATTTTCCTCAAGTCTAAGAGGGAGTGTTAATGTTTTGGCCTTTACAGCAAAGATCAACGCATTGGACAAAGTGGCAATAATAATAATTAATATATTGGATATATTATTGATATATTTAATAATGATAAAATCGGTTGGATAATAATAATAAATATAAAAGGTTATATTTATTATTAAGGAATGATTTTAATAATTAAATATGGAGCAAATATTATAAAAGAATATATTATTATTATGGACCCAAGTCAGCCAACTTGGGAGGCCAAGAGTTTATCTTAATAAGCTCATATATTAGAGCGACTTGGAGAAGGTAAGAAGAAACTAAAAACATAATGTTGCCTTCTTCCTTCAGCAAGATCTTTGGATGAGCTTATCTAGGAGCGAAAATACTAGCAGCAAATTACATTTTGGAAAAGACCTTTTAAGCTCTTATTCAAGGGCAAATTAGAGCAGAATTCAAGGAGAATTAAGCAGCCCTAAAGAATGAATTAGGGTAGAATTAGTGCAGCATTCAAGGGCAATTTGTAGCAGCCCTAGAAGGGCGAACTTGGACAACATTGAAGGACTAATTTGAAGAATACAAAGTGCAGATTTGAAGCCAACAAAAGAATAAATTCAGACCTTCAAATCTGGGTATTATCTTTCTTTACTTGAGAATATTTATTATATCTCGTGTCTTAGTATTTGAAAGACCTCTATAGATTGTATATTCCTTGTTAGAATCTGAAAACATTAGCATCCTTCATAATATGATTTGACATCCTAATTATAGCAGAGAAATAAACATTGCACATCTTGGGGGAAAATTCAAAGGAGAAGCATATTCAATAGACTAAAAAAATTAGCAAAATCAATGAAAAAAAAAAGATAAAACATGAAAGAAAATAAAGATTGGCAAAAAGATTTCAATCTTTACTAATGATTATAAGGATGTGGAGAAAACCATAACTGAGTTAGAAAAGGATGGCCTTATCATACACCCTAAATCTTCATTGTGTTATGTATTTATAATAATAAGCATTTTAAAGAAAAAAAAAAAAAGGAATGGTCATCAACTTTAAGCTATTGAATGCATCCACAAAGCTATTTCCACATCCAACCCCTAAAAATTTGTATCTCGCCTATAAGAGTACAAATTGTAATTTATTTTCTTATTTTGATTGCAAATCTAAATTACCAAAAGGGGAGCAAAAGGCAAATGGAAAATTATATTTAACTATCCTTATGATATTTTAAAAAGACAATCATGCCCTTTGGATAAATGAAGCCCTTCGAGTAAATGAATGCTCCTACACCAATGATCAAATATTTGAGGATTGCCTAATGTTGCCTATGCTTATATTTTGATGTTTTAATTTTTAATAAAAAATTAAATGATCATGTGATCCATCTAAAAATGCTTTATGAAATTTCAATAATAGGTACAATGTAATTTTTCTATAAAATCCAACTATGCCAAAAAAATTGTAACTTCTTGGAATTTGGCCAATGATCTAAATTTTAACTATTTTAGTCATATAGCAAGGAAAAAGAATGGCATTGATTGGTTAAAACTAAAATAGAATTTTGATATTGCTATGAGGATTCAACTGAGTAGTTTATGAGTGAAACTCGTTGACCCATGTTTCATAAGTAGTGGCTCACAAGAACCCATCTCTCATGAGAATGAATGGAACACTTAGCACTCATTGCATTGTTTCAAGGCAAAAATTTAAAATTTTTGAGGATGGAGCAACAAGTACCATTCCATTTCTTCGAGTAAGGAATTGCCCCAAGTTACACGGGGTCAACCAAAGTGGTTTCTCATGACCTCCAAAATAAGTGTTGTCAATATCCTTATAGTCAATACTTGAACTAAAGGACAAATAATCATTATTCGCCTCAACAATATTGTCCAACATTACAAATTCCTTGAATTGGTAACATTGCCAACCTAGACTTGGATAATCAAGATCAACCGTGTACCTACATAATTTTTTTACCAATTTTACCAGTAGTTAAAGAAATAGGACATCTCATCATTCATGAGAAAGAAGAATTATCTACAAAATTAATTGTTAATACTGTCACACAGAGAAGACTGTCTTCGAAGTCTTCCTTTCATATCCACTTGTAAATAAACAACAATGGTATGGACTAGAATATGCAACACAACTATCTAATCACATGTCACTTCAAACCTATTAATGCAGATCATCTTTAAAAAGAAAGAGTAAGACATGATATCCCCACCAATACATTGATCTCTACATGCTCATTTAGTGAGGAGGTGGATGTGATTGTCAATGTTAGTTGAGATTCCGTCATACCTCACACTTCACTATAATGAAAAATAGAGATTACAAGTAACTTTCCCTTTTGTCGTCTATTCAGGTAAGTATACTTATAAATAAGACTCCAAGGCCAATTTGTTATCATTACAAGTATTTGGCTTGTCTGTGGATAGTAGACTCTTTCTTTATGCCCTATATCTCATATTATACTCTCTTTTTCTGTAATATTAAAAAGTTGTAACCTCCACTCAGGATAGCTATGTGACCCCAACATATAAAAGGTATGCGAGTAACATAGCTTTGAGGTGTTGACAGTTATGCTACATAGCTTTAAGATGTTAAAAATAATAGCCAAAATCATTCGTTTTGGTATGGCAAATTAACTTCTTGTTGAAAGATGCACTTACAAGATGGAAGAAATTTTGGGCAAGAAGATTAAACATGAACAACTTCGCTTTGAGGTATAGGAGATTATCCCACCTGCTTGAGAACAGACGAAGATCTTTAACTTCTAAAAGGTATGAAACTTCTGAACCTGCTCAAAATATTCTTGAGCAGCAGCAATCATTTCTAGTTATATGAAAAAAGGAGATGTGCATGGCATCACCTATCTCAATACTATGCTGACGTCTCTACATCTCAAGTATAGATAAGAAACATATGTTTTAGGTGTCGGAGATTGCCCATTACGATTCTTTTCAAAACCCAAGTCTACTCTATATTTCCACATTAATGTCTACATTGCTCGTGCTCCAAATCGGGTATACTTATTAGCCTTTTATCAATTGGGTAATTTTTGACAACTTTTAGAATCAGATTCCTTGTGACCAAGGAATTTTTGATAGGTACTTGACATAAGATTTCATAGAAAATGTTCAAATGAACTTTAAACTCCTAATTAAATGTTTCTCTCTGCTTAAACTAAGACCAATATTTTCTGGTCTATATTAGCAAAAAGGTTTACATCCCTCGAAATATTCTTGGATTCCGTATTCCAAATGCTTGTAAAAATCAAGCGTCCTTGCTGACATTATTGCTTTCAAAAAGAAATTAACTTTTGTGAACTTATACAACAAACAACTATTTATTTCCTAAAGTATTGCAGGTAAACAGTCTTTTGTTCTACCCTAATGAATTTTTACTTAAAAAAGACAATTATTTTTTAGGGTAAATGATACACAAATATATACATTCATTTATTACGTAAGTCTTACACTTCTCTTGTATAGTATTTGGCATGGTATAGATTCATTTACAGAATCAAAACAAAAGTGTCATCACTAAGCCTATGCATCTCACACTCTTACATAAGTCGTTCATACCATCATTCAAAGTTCTTGGTGAATATTTGTCACAAACGATAATTACTGTACCAGTTTTACTAATTACTGAGACAAACAAAAGGTGCTAATTATTCTGATTCTGAAACCTCTGCTGAATTTGTCCTTAAAGAGAATAATTGTTGTGAAATTCAAATAACTTACTCCCCTAGGAATTCTCATTCATTGTATACCCTGAATTCACTTCCGGTACTGGCTTACAACTTAAATTTATGTTTGTAGCATTTTATTAATTACACCATATAAGAAATTATTTTTTCTTTGCATTGCCTAAGATTTTCAAACATACAAAGCAGTACTCAGTTCTTGCCCATGTCCCGGCATACTCAAGTCCCTTCCCCATCCATTTAAAAAAAATCTCGAGTACTAGAATGAATCAATATGAAGTTTAATAATTAATGGCAATGTTCTTTTAAATGGCAAACTACTAGAGCAAGAAGAATGCTTCTTTTATGATTTGCAATCAGACCCCTATTCAATCGCAGAAGCTGGCTATTTTATAGGCAGAGAACGAGACCAATGGAAAGCCAAAAGCATGTTCGACATTTTTTCTTTGGTCACTATTGAAAGAGAAGGTTAAGACAAGGCAACTATTGCCATTTGGTCTCTCTATTTCTCATGCACATTGGTTGAAAGATGAAGTGTAGTTGCATAGCTAGGCATATAATTTTCACCAAATGCTTGATATATTACAGCTATCTTTGCAAATTTTAATATTTGGTATTTCTGTGCAACCATATACAACAGATAAAGACTCTTGTAAATAACTCACAACAAAATAGAGGAAACTGGGTTCTTGGACAATTAAAGAGCCCCACATATAAAAATTGCTTAATTCTTAGAAGAGTGAAATACTTGTAGTAATACATTATAGAAGCAAAATGATCCGTATTCAAAAGGCTAATACACTACACAACTCCTTGCCCCTTCCTCTTGATTAAAAACATAGGGTCGCGCACTGAACCCCTTCCTTTCAAGCATGTATTATTCTCAAGTCTGCAAGAAAAAATCAAGATTAAAATTTTAATGAGAGTTTTCATATTCACAAATTGCAAAAGGTAAAACACCAAGTATTTAAAGTCATAATCTCCTTGCCTTGCTTGCAATGTTGTTTGAAAGCCAATCCAAGCCTTCATAAAGGCCTTCACCAGAAGTAGCACAGGTACTTTGAATATACCTGGACAATATGGTAAGGGAAACTTCAATTATACTCCTCAGGCCTCACGACTAGATACAATTATTGTTTCCAGGACACACAGCAAATACCAAAATAAAATAATGAGAGAGGTTTCTTTCCACGTCCTCTTGGTAAGTTGTATTAGCAAGGGTCTTCAAGAATTTTCCAAGTTGAATTCTAGCATCTGATAATTTTTCTAGTCCAAAATATCATGTACAAAGGCCCCATGAAATAGGGACTAAATCTTCTTAGATGCATTAAAAGAAAGCCAAGAAGCCAAAATTGCAACCAGAAAATTAGAGTGCTTGCGAAAATGTCACCAATGGACATCCTTGGAAAACAACCTTTGATGGAACCATGTCAAACTATCTTCTCTTTGCAGTAGCATTATTTACTCATCAGAGTTTGGAATGTTATTTACACTTCTACTCGCTATTGTAGATTCTGTAGTCCAATTGACCTATTCTTAACAATTCACAGACAATACATGATTTTAATGTATCTTATAATTTGACGACTTGTGGAAAATATCTCCTATTTAATTAAGTATTCCAAGTCCACTGAAGGCCAACAAACATTCTTAATGTTCTCATTGAAAAATGAGCTGTAGCTTGATATTACAATATGCAGCATCATATAGGCAAGAAAACAAATAGCAATTACAACACCATGCAACAAAATAATAAAAGTTCAGGTTTAGTCATTACGATTTGCCTATTATTAAGCAACCTCAGACAGCTATATTGCCCCATTATTTAGAAAACTCAAACAACTATATTGCCTAACTTTTCTAATTCATATTGTCAATGACTCACGGAGTTGAGCTTGAGTGGTGAAAGCTTTGGGTTCTCATTGGGGAGATCGAAGTTCAAATCCCCAAAGTGACATCTAAAGATGGATTTCTATGTGGTAACTCTTGGACTTCCACTGTGGACATTTGATGTACACATCTAAGTCGTAATCAAATGTCAATATCTAAGTCTTCTTGTGTGGTGTGGTAGTCATCCTAAGGGTATGGCTAGTCACCCAGGTTTGGTCACCACCTCTAAGTGTGTGGTTAGTTGCGCTAGTGTGTTCAGTGCCCCTTCACATGTGGTAGTCAACTCACCTGAGTTTGATGATACATCCGTCTATGTTGAAATAGAGAGGAAAAGTTCCCCCATTGTAGCCTCCACCAGTGCCGGCCAGCTTGAAGTCCTTAACAATCAAAAAAAAAATCTAATTTATATTATCTAATACCCCTCAATGACAAAGCCAGATATGATCCCAAGTTTATCTACGAAGTTAACAAATTTATCTCTTCCAAGAGGCTCAGTCATTATATTAGTTATCTGCTCCTCTCTGGAACAATAATCAAGACACATATCTTCATTATCAACCAACTGGTGGATATAATGTTGACAAACTTCTGTATGTTTGGTTAGAGAATGATAGACCAGATGCTTCCCACTCTCGAGCGCACTCATTGTCATAGATAAGTGAAGTTCGTATTGTTTGGTCAAGTTGGAGATTGATTAGCATTCTCTGTAACCATCATCTTACAAGTTACAACCTATAATGACAACCACCTTATATTTTGCTTCCAAGGAAGATAAGGCAACAATATCATGTGGCTTGCTTGTGACAAGAGATTACTCTTGAAGCAAGAGTAAAAACAAAGTGTAATAACCCTTCCTAGTTTTGTCCCAAAACTACCTAACAAATCTCACATAGATCATGTAGGTATTCCTTGAAATATTTGGATGAATTTAACATTCAGAATTTGTCTTGTGTCAGCTGTAAATTTATCAAACATTTAACCTGCTACCTGAAACATTTAACCTGCTACCTGAAACATTTAATCCAATTACATATTCCTGGTGGGTTTCTTGAGCTTCTTCTGGGTATTCGTTCATTTTTTCTCGGTCTTCCATCAATCTGCCTCGGAGTCTGTGTTTTGGGATTCATTCAACGCCTTTTCAAAATTTTAATGGCGTCTCTCACCAACATTATGTTGGAAGGCAGTCCAAGATTTAAATGCAAGATTTACCACACCTAGAAGCAAGGAGGGTCTTAGCTGGTTTTGATCAATTTTTCACCTCAAAAAACGTGTGATTTTTCTGGTTTTTCACCACAAAAATTGTGACTACTGAGTCTCAATTCTTCCGTGCACAACGAAGTTTTTTTACTGCGATTTTCGCAAGGTTTTTTTACTTCTCGTGGCACTTTTTGAGAATTCACTTGCAGACTTTTGTTTTAAAGTTAGATTGACCATTAAGGGAGGGTATTAGAGTTAAATATCTCTCTATTTATGTTTCTCTCTCTTCCGTAAATTTGTTTCTATTTTAATGGTCACTCTTCTTCCATGTTTCCATATTCTCTCTCTGTTCAATATGGAAACTTCCTTTTGTTTCTATTTCTCTCTCCAGAATGTTACTATTTCTCTCTCTGTTCGTTATAGAAACATTCTCTTGTATACTTGTATATATAGATCATTCTTGATCTCTGTTTAATAACACATTCATTATTTTACCATAATAGACATATCCAAGCATTCATTCTACAGCTTCTCAATATTCTTCTTGTGGCTTGGATGAATTGCTAAAGACAACACACTGCAAAATATAGGTCTAGTCAAGAGAGAATAAGATAAATCAAACCACCTGCCAATTAAAAATATTAAGACACTTTCTACTTTCAAGTTTCAACAATTATTTGCTATACCCTCCATCTGAATTTAGCAGTGAGATAACCAACAAAAAATTACCATTTTTGCAGTGGGAGTAAAGGGCAACAAGTTAAGCTCGGTACTTGTCTAACAAAGTAAGTTACATTTTAACTCATAAACCTATTGACAACAATCGGGGTTTATTAAAAAATAATAATAAAAATACAAGGCGTAAAGCCGTTTATCGATCAAAAAAAAATCAGGGTCCTTTCCTTAGAATATTCAGTAACACCCAAGTTTTATATTGCATCAAGGCTTCAAATTCCACCTTCATGGCAACTTCCCATTCAAGTTTTCCCTTTAGCCTCGTCAAATTTGTGTTTCAAATACCTACAAATACAATGGAAGTAAGAGCAAATTTCACTTGCTCACCACCTTGCACAATTTATAGAGCAAATTTCACTTGCTCACCACCTTGCACAATTTATTCCTCAATAATATAGATCAGACTTCTATGATTTGTTCCCGAATTTGAGCCTTGATTTCCAAACCAAATCTTGTTCCAGAATTATCAATTGTAGTTTTCAATACAGCACCATTTGTAGATTAAACACCATACTATGAAAAAGAGATCTTCTCGTCTACAACATATCTGCTAACAACATTTTTTTGTAGACACATCAAGTTACATATATGCCTTGAACTGCATGCTATAGCCACAACAAACATATATGATTTGCTATTTGCATCTAACTTCACTTTTTTCTAGAAATACTGGTGTAAAAATGTAGATTCAATATTCCATTCAACCTTGAGTTATATTTGTCTTGCTTAGGTGGATATCTTAGATATTTCTAGGATAAATTTGTTTCATTTCCTATTTTCTCAAGATATTTTTTTGGAAAAATCATGCTTCCAGTCTATTCAAAAGGCTAAGTTTTTATCCTCATCTCCTCTTGTATTCTCTATAAAACTCAACTTCATTGCATTTTATGGTTGCTCAATTTCGTGAATAAGACAGTGCTCTCTTCATTAATACTACATGTCTGAGGACCTTATTTATACACTTCGTGATTTGTTTTAAATCTGATACATTTCTGAGTTTAAATTCAATTCGATATATATCTTAAACCTTAAAGAACTTCTTACAAAAAGAAATACAAATGGAAACTACAAAGTGACATATTGATGGCCTTTCTACTTGACCATGCTTCTTTGAAGTGATATCTTGCAATGCTTTAGAATTTAATTAAGAAATGCAAACTATTGTATTCAAAACTTCTGCCCCATACCAATTTGGCACATCCTAGTTGTACATTGTCTAGGCATGTCTTTCTTTATATTGAATACCTAGAGCTTCTTTGAGATAAAGTTACCTCCATTATCCAATCTGATAAGACTTTATAGATAAGTGAAGTTGGTATTGTTTGGTCAAGTTGGAGATTGATTAGCATTCTCTGTAACCATCATCTTACAAGTTACAACCTATAATGACAACAACCTTATATTTTGCTTCCATGGAAGATAAGGCAACAATATCGCGTGGCTCTCTTTTGACAAGAGATTACTCTTGAAGCAAGAGTAAAAACAAAGTGTAATAACCCTTCCTAGTTTTGTCCCAAAACTACCTCACAAATCTCACATAGATCATGTAGGTATTCCTTGAAACATTTGGGTGAATTTAACATTCAGAATTTGTCTTGTGTCAGCTGTAAATTTATCAAACATTTAACCTGCTACCTGAAACATTTAGTCCGATTACATATTCCTGGTGGGTTTTTTGAGCTTCTTCTGGGTATTTGTTCATTTTTTCTGGGTCTGCGTCAATCTGCCTCGGAATCTGTGTTTTGGATTCATTCAACGCCTTTTCAAATTTTTAATGGCGTCTCTCACCAACATTATGTTGGAAGGCAGTCCAAGATTTAAAGGAAAGATTTACCACACCCAGAAGCAGGGAGGGTCTTAGCTGGTTTTGATCAATTTTTCACCTCAAAAATCGTGTCTGATTTTTCTGGTTTTTCACCACAAAAATCGTGACTACCGAGTCTCAATTCTTCCATGCGCAACGAAGTATTTTTACTGCGATTTTCGCAAGGTTTTTTAACTTCTTGTGGCACCTTTTGACGATTCACTTGCAGACTTTTGTTTTAAAGTTAGATTGACCATTAAGGGAGGGTATTAGAGTTAAATATCTCTTTATTTATGGTTCTCTCTCTTCCGTAAATTTGTTTCTATTTTAATGGCTCCAAACACAGTAAATGTTATCACTGGACCAAATAAATCAGCATCTGCTAGTTCCATTTGACACACTAGATTTTATCAGTAGCAGATATTACCTTTGTTTACCTATTTGACATCCTATAGAAAATTCAAATTTTCTTGAATGGACAAAAGTCCATCAACCATGTCAGTCTTACTAAGTACAAACACATGCTGATAATTTAGATGTGTGTACCTCTCATGCCGAAGTGCAATGCTATTCTCCAACACTTCTAATGCATGAGAATTTGTTGTTTTGAGAGACCAACATTTGTACAGTCCCTTCTTTGTTACTTTACTAACAAACAAAAGTTTGTCTGATTAAGGAAGCTATCCAGCATTTTTGAATTGCAACCTACAATATTGTTCAATTACACTCACATCATCACATCATTCAACATAGTCCAAAAATTACCTAATTAAGCATATTCACTTCTACCCTTATCCTCCTTAAAAGTTGATAATCTCTGCAGAATGGTTAATGTTTTGATGCACTTGAATCAAAAGACACAATTCTGGACACAGCTGATTGATCCTGCAATGCAACAAATGCAAATCCTCCTGTCACTTCTTGCCAGTCAACACTTTTACCAACGTTCAATTGCACAATTTTCAGTGGCATGCCATTTCACTCTTTATTTTCTAGCACTTTCTGTTAGGCTCGTTACAGCAAAAACATTTCCATTTTGATCTCTCAGATGTGTTACATACTACCTTTGAAGAAGTCACTTGATAAACTGCTAGTGTAGCTTATGCCTTTAATCCTTACATTGAATCCTCTCTCTGTAGTTTCCATGGTGTGATCTGATATCCTCTCCTTTTAGAGGTAAGCCTTAGTTAGGAGACAAAAGAAAGTACATTCAGAAAGCTTTTTTACTCTGTCAGACAACATTTGTTGTCCCAAGAAACTAAGGGACATTGATATTTCCATACCCTCATTACTAAAGACAATTGTTTGGTGTTTCAAAATTCCTCGTGCATTTTTAACTTTGTCCAAAGTACTGTTAGAGTTGAGCAGGGTTCCCCTCTTTCACCAGCCATTTTTGGTATTTATATTAATGAGCTTGAGAATTTTCTAAGACAAGATACCCATGCCGACAACGGTTACCTATTTCTCTTCTCTCAAAAGCTTGTAGAGACAGCTTCATGCACTTGCAAAGTTTTGTGGTCTTCATTGGTTTGTGATCAACCTTAATAAAACTAAGGTTATGGTCCTCAACCTATGGAGATGGCCACTAATCATATTTATCTAGGAGTCTCGGTTAATGGTCCTCTCTCACTCCACCTTGTCTCCCAAACTCATCTTAGCAAGGGATAAGTTCACTCTCAGTTCTTGGTAAATAGTGTTTTCAAGTTGATTCTAGGATATCCCTTCCAAGATATGCTTTTTTGACACAGCAATTCAGCCCTAGGTTGGATCCTTGTGACTAGACTCAAACTTAGAGGGTTCAAACAATAATCAGGTGCAAACTGATGGTTCCTCCATTTATTGTCCAAGCCAAACTTGTCGCCCAACTCCTCCATAGCAAAAGTATTTTCAAACTCAGTTCATACACAAGCTGAGGTCTATTCCAAACAATCATTTTTAGACTCCAGGTAACTTAGCATTTGATAGAAATGCCACTTTTAATGAGGAAACAGCCACTTCTATTGCTACCAATGACTCCACGAAATTCTACTTCTATTGCTAGGCAGAATATTTCAAAAGTGTGTGCTGGTGGAGGTTATATGTGGCAAAGCCACTCATAAACAACACCCGTTCACAAGTGCAAAGCAGGACCGGGATGAAAATGCCAAGCAGAGTTTTAGTACATTATTGCCACCTTTATGACTTTCAGAGCAGAATATCTCAACGATTTTGCCATTGTTTTATCCTTCACTCTACCTTAGCGCCTCTAGACCCTGCTAAATCCTCAATTTCTGCCATTTTTACAATATGTTCTCTGATGTTTGTGCTTTTCTTCTAATCTGGAAGTCTGTCACTAAACTTTTGATGTTCTGCTGTTTCAGAAGACCTACTCTCCATAAATGCTACTGAGATGCCATTTTTTGATGAATTTAAGGAAAGAAGGACAAGTTTCCAGTTTTTTTATGAAAAGGCGTTATTTTCAATGCAGACTGACCCTAATTTGACAATCAAGTTGGCTCAAATAAGAATTATACTAGGTCGGCCGAAAAACCTAAATTTGATGTCTTCTTATTTGATGTTCAAGCAGAGAATGTCATAGGGTGTAACACACTCCATCAGCAACCAATCATCTAACAAGTTTATTGCCTTTCTCCAAGTTACATGTATATGAGCATAATTTTAAAGCAATAATAGACACATTCAGTTTGAAAATTACAAAAGTTAAAAGTCAACAGATTAAACCCTACCAGTGTCGCTGGCGTAGGGAATGCAGACCAAGCTTATCAGTGATCTCGGCAGCATTCATTGCATTTGGAAGATCCTGCTTGTTTGCAAAAACAAGGAGGACTGCATCACGTAACTCATCCTGCAAATAAAAAACACACTCAAGGATGAAGCAAAAAGATTGATTGAAGTTTGAAGACAATAACTAAAAGCAGAAAGATGTCTGGATAATGCTTGCAACAAGAGAAATAAGTATCATTCTCTATAAGTTCTACAGCTATGAAACTTTCAAACCTATGCAAAGAGAAGTCACTAATAAGAATCATGGAGTGCAATATAAACAAATGGAATGGCAACAGCAGCATAATATTTGCTGATGCGAGAGTAACAATTAGGCTTGATAAACATACCTCAGAATTTCCATTCTAACATTATGGTTAAATGCTTTCCCAGTTCGTGAAATAAATCATTAAGCCCCACTGCCCCAGCATGGGACACAAACATGTGTTCTGGACTAAATTTCCATTACAAATTCTAATTGTGACTTTCAGTAAATTTATGACATTTTTGTGATTCACAAGTCATAGCATAGAAACATTGCAAAAGATCCACTATGCATAAGGAAATTTCCAGCATAGCTGCATTACAAGCCTATTTGCAAATAAGTTCACTGGTTTCTCAGCCACAAAAAGCATTAAAATCCCATGGTAATTCTTCACACAGCCACACAGTGTGCAAGTGACTTTCGTTCCGGAAGAAATACTGAAGGCATCTAGACATCAGTGTTAGAATTTAGCAGTGGTGTTTAAAAACTTAACCCTATAACAAGCAGACAGGCAGCCGCTATTCATCATCACAGAAAGTAAACATAAGGAACAGTTTTCCCCAGCAGTAGACTTTCTCATTTGATGGCTATCTATGAATATGTAAAACTTGGAATTCAAAGATACCTCTGTTATAAGCTGCAGTTATTATAGCATCACTTGGGAAGAATTTACTAGCTGCAAGAATTGCACATGTTCTTGGCTGTGGTGTTTAAACCCAGCACAAGATTTATTGGTAGTAGCTATCTATCATAACAGAAAGTAAACATGGTGAACAGTTCATCTCTAGTGGTGCATTCTCTCATTTAAAGTCTAATTAGGAACTTGCAAAACTTGGAATTCAAGCATAACTCTTAGACAGCTGCAGTCACTCTAGAATCACTTGGAATTTACTAGCTGCAGAAACCTCACATGTTCTGCTAAGCTTGAAAGGTGGCTGTTGTGGTTCAACCTAGGATAAGCATTACTAGCAGTTGGTATCTATCATAACATAAAGTAAACATAGGGAATGGTCTGTCTCCAGCAGTGGACTCTCTCATTTAAATTCTAATTAAGAATTTCTCAAACTTGGAGATCAAAGATAAGTCTGTTATCAGCTGCAGTCATTATCACTTCACTTGCAAAGGGATGTAATATCTACAAGAATCTCACATGTTCCACTAAGACTTGAGAGGTGTGCATCAGCCACTTCATTTGTACAATTCATCTTTATTGTGGATTACCAACCTATTCCTACATTGCATACCTACAAGCTATAAACATGCCGATGGAAATAAAATTTCCACGGGGACACATCCCCCATCCCAAAAAACTTATGTCCCCAGTAGGGGGATGTTTCTGAGACTAGGGGACTTGGGGGATATGTCCCCACACAACAACACCACCTCTGCCACCTCCGCCAAGGACATCATTGGGTCTCTTGCTATATGGTACATGTCATTACATACTAATTGCAACCTTAAACTTCTTGAAAACTATATTGTCTTTCATAGGGCACTCGTAGAGATTTTATATTGCAGATTTTGCCTTGAAGACTTTAATTCACCTCAATTTGCATTTCAGCACTCCCCCCCAACCATTACCTCACCACTGCTCTGCCGCCATCCCCAAACTTAGGTTCTTGGTCCCCCATCCCCAAAACCCATCTCCACATCCCTGCATCCCCCCATCAAGAAACTTCATGGAAATAAACCTAAGAAATCAAGGACATCTAGCTTCATCAAAAGTGCATCAAGTTCCATAGTGAAGAGATGTAGAATTCGATTCAAGCTTTCTGCAATTACATAGAAAAAGCACAAACG
Organism: Thuja plicata; assembly: GCA_018584345.1. Classification (NCBI taxonomy): domain Eukaryota; kingdom Viridiplantae; phylum Streptophyta; class Pinopsida; order Cupressales; family Cupressaceae; genus Thuja; species Thuja plicata. The sequence continues at coordinate 269,694 of MU226833.1, read as the reverse complement.
TTCAAACAATTGGGCCAGTGAAAAGGATAACCATTATCATTATTTTGCTATTTGAACTGTGATACATAAACCAACTTGAATTCTATGGGATTACATGCATGCAATGATCAAGCTCCCTTATTGGAATTTGAAAGAATAATATAGAAGAAAATTTCTTGAAATATGAAAATAAAATTTTACCTCATTTAACATTCTGTGCAACTCATCCCTTGCCTCAACAACACGGTCTCTATCATTGCTGTCCACCACAAAGATAAGACCCTGTGTATTCTGAAAGTAGTGCCTCCACAGTGGTCGAATCTGATAGCAACACAAAATGCATAGATCAGCTTATATACCCATGGACCACAATTAATAGACACAAAATACAAACATAATTATATCACTTGAATTCAGTTTTCCTCGGTGTTTTATGTCACTAAACTACAATTCAATCCTTCAAGTGGAAAAGAAATTGGAATCTTCAGAGACACAAAAAGAGGTTTTGATTTTGACAATTGAAATAGATATTCTTCATAGTGCCTCCCATGAATTGAACTATATTAAGATTGGATGCACACTGAGCCTGTATCCTTAGAAAAAATTTGGTGATTTTAGATCAAGAGCTTTAGGATAGGGATCAAGGTTTTGAGGTCTCTCTATGATGTTGAGAGGTACAGGGATCCCTATATACTGTTTGGACCTTTCTTTCACACAAGACTTAACAAAATTAAGGTCAAACAGCTCAAAATGAATTATCAGAGTGCCAGAAAAAGAAGAACAAGGTTGACCAGAAGGCTCAAAATAGATGCCTTAAAGCAATGGAGCAAGGTGTGGTACTGGGACTGGATCATTAAGGATTAGGCAGCACTCTTGTGGTGGTAGCCACAAGAGGCCTGTTTTGTGAATGTTTAGGCACCAATTATATATGAATGGTCTGATGTTTGGGCTTATCAGCACTAGAGGACTAGGGGTAGTTATGCCATAGACATTCCCAAGAGATTACTTGATTGGTGTTTTTGCTAGCAAAACAGACTCGAAACAGGTCACCCAAGGAAGACCATGATTATTCACAAATGCTGGCATGCTTGTGAAGTTGTGACTTCTGTTTCAAAAAAAAAGGAAAATTTTCCAGTGTGAATAACTTGAAATCTCCCCAATGGGATGAAGAACTGCCACCCAAGGAAGACCATGATTATTCATGAATGCTGGCATGCTCATGAATTTATGACTTCTGTTTTGAAAAAATGGGAAATTTTCCAGAGTGAATAACTTGAAATCTCCACAATGGGTTGAAAACTGCTAACTAAGCAAGGAACAGCAAACACTCAGAAATGAACTAATTTGCTCCTAAAGAATGTGTTGTTAAATGGATTTTGTAGAGGTCAGATATTGCCAGGTTACCTTATAGCATATTAGCAACACTAAGAATAGATTTATGTGCCAGATATAAAAGAAAAACTGTAAGCTGAGTTTGACATCACTTTTTAAAGATCCTAAGAAAACCAAACAATAAAGGGCCAAAAGAGTGATATGTGATTACTCTTGTTCAAGGTTTAATAGATTGTGGGGTTGCTTATGCTCACAAGAAAGAGATCACAAAATCTTATTAGAAAGAAGCAATATCAAGGCAGGTTAAATAAAAGCCTCCAACAGTTGTATCAAACTAAACTTTGATGGATCCTCTAAAAGAAATCTGGGGGTAGCAGGTGCAAGTTTCATCCTCTAAGATAACCAAGGGGTTATGAAGATGGCAGGTGTGATGCTTTTGGGAGACAAACAAGTTGCAAGGTGAAATGGGAGACGCTCCTGGCAGGGCTAAAGGCAGCCTATAGCTGGTCTCTGTCAAGTAGTGATGGAAGGAGATTTGAAGATTGTTATTGAAGCTGTCAAAAAAAAATCTATTGTCCTAACTGAAGGATGGGAGTTCACCTAGAGGAAGTCATTAATATACTAGTTAAGTTCACCAATATAAAATGTGTTCATACCTTTAGAGAACAAAATGAGGCTGTAGTCTATCTAGACTATTTTGGCTCCTCTTAAGCACTTATGCATCCTTCGAAAACAACAATGTAAAAACTACATACTTTTAGATGATGCTCCTTGAGTTGAGTAAATACATTGATTAGAACATATAGCAAGTCTTACTGTTTGTCACTTTCACGTGTGATATCTATTTATTGCCTCCATCCAGACAGCGCCTGTAAGGAGTTGTGATGCAGGTGGAAGCATCTGGTTCTGGCATTTGGTATTTGTGCTTTGCTCTAGCTTTTGAGAGCATTGTTTTTCACAATTATGTGTGAGGCGGCAAATGGTGTCTCGATACAAGGTAGGGATCAAAGGCACCAGGGGAATCTCTCCAATCATTGTCTCAGAAAAAGCTTTACTAGGAGTTTGAAGGGACTACTAAAGTGTTGGGGCTGATAATATGGAGGGGTTTATGTCAGCTTTCCAGGATAAGGTTAAGTTTAAAAGCAGTTTGATGTGTCTATAGATATTGATTTGAGATTGATGGACCTGAGGATTTTAGCTGTGATGGAGCATGCTCAGGTTTTGATACCTTCTTTAAAGATATCAGCACAATACTAAAAAGTATGGTCATGTCTCATCATCAAAATATCTTGGAAGTTGTTACTGGTTATACTTTGCCTGTGCTATTTAATGACAAGACTTCTAGGGCATGTAGATATAATCAAGCAAAACATAATTCGCAGATTAGAGCATGTGGCTAGTTCTGAGTTGTGCTGGGGATTTCGGTGTGTTTCTAGCTTTTTTCTGCCCTGATGTCTTCTTGCTTTGGCAAGGTGTAGACTAGCAGTGGAGCCTTATGTTGCTCTCTTCGTTTGTTATTTCACTTTGGTTGTTATAGTGTATTTGTATATGTGTCTCCTGTAATGTATTTTCTACTGCACCTGCTTTGGCTGTTGATGAAGAATTCCATCATTATGTACCATTTGGATATTAGTGATACAGCCCCTATAAAACCCTATCATGTTATAACTAAAAAACTAGATTATCGAATCAGCAAGAAAACAAGCCGTCTCTAAGTATAATTTGTCCTGGAATCAGATTCTAAATTGAGTTGTACATGGATTTGGGCAGGATTTGCATGTTTTGCATCAAAATCATTTGGATTCAATAAGGAACAAGTGCAGACAATTCCAAGCTAGATATGGCACTTCAAAGGCATTTTCATCGCAATTCTAGTAGGCAAATATTTTGACCTGTGTTTTGTACCTATTAAGCATTAAAAAACCCTAAACGTCATTATTAATGATTGTTTTTCCGATGGTGTAGATCCCATCTAAGTCAATTCCTATCATCATAAGCAAGAACAATTTCATCAAGGTGCAAATGAAATTCCAAGCTATTGCCTTTGGATTGTTCTTGGGCCCATAGCCAGCCAATCACATAAAGGCAATCTACAACCCAAGCGACTGTATTAGTAGCAATTGTTTATAAATGCACATCGAGTCATCCATTGACGGCATTATATACATTCACACTTGGTCTATTAGCAAAACAAGTTTCATTTTAACTTTGTATCGATTAAGATTAAAGTTTTTTAATTCAAATTTAACTTTAAGTTTATAAATTATTACTCATACTAGCATTTTCGCAGTTTATAAAATTTTATCAAGTTTTATGATAATTTAATTTTTATATTGAATTATTAATAAACTATATATAAATATCCATATTTATTATTTAATCATATGTGCAATTTCATAAATCAAATTAATATCAAATTATTAATTTTTTACATATTAAATATTATTACATCTTTATAACATTAAATGTTTTCCAGTGAAGCACAAGGACATGTCACCCACCTAAAACCCTATGTTTCCAGGGCGGTGAGACGGCAAAGTGACATCCCTCCGCCACCTCACCAACACCGTTGAGACTTAGGGGACAGCTTAGGGACACCCAAACATCCCTCAAGCACCCCAAGGATGCCCAAGGGTCTCCCATCCTGGGCGTCCCAAAAAGTAGTTTTTTCCTGGCATCCCATCCTCAGGATTTTATTGGCCATGATCTTCATTGTCTCTTTTCTCTTTTTCTCTTAAAATAAATCAGGGGCATAGCCCCCAAACCCCCACTTCCAGCCCACAGGGAAACAAAACGAAATGTTTCCCCGCACTCCTTCTATCCTTGGGTTTTTACTTTTAAATTCATTTTTCATTTTTTATTTTTTAGGCTGAAACTTGTACACAAAGAAAGTCCAGCAGCACAATAGGATGTCGAGCCAAAGGAGCCAGCACAGATTGATGAGGATGCTACTAGTTCAAATGCAAGGTTGGTTGGGGTTAGTTTGCACAGCTTGAACATGAGGAGTCAAGTAGTTCTAGTGATGAGGAGTTTGAGGATAATTAAAGGCCTCCCTTCACAACATTTTAACATTTTGTACTTATTTTGATATCATGCTATTCATTCTAATTATCTTTATGATATTTTCGACATAATAGAAATCAACAATTTGACATTTTCATTTGTCAAATTCTATTTATTATTCAAGTATTTAAAATTTTAGTGTTTAACATTTACAATTTTGCTTAAGTTTCATTTGAAATGTAATTCTTATAAACCTTGTGTTATGACTAATTTTTCAAGTACTATATGTATATCAACACCACCCCGACCCCCAACATCCCCGAACTTAACCCCTTGGTTCCCCCCCATGCGAATTACTGATTTCAGATTTCATTAGCAGGTTTTAGTTGTGAATTTGTAGTACAATAGAAAATTTAATCAGGGAAAATATTAAAACGGTTCATTTTTTTCAAACTAGAGTTGTAGATTTAATATAATTTCAAAAGCACATTCAAAGTTATCGCAACACAATTTTTTTACCTACCAAGAAAGAAATATTGCCAGTTATTATAATACAGAATACTTTCTTTTTCCAAAACAAATACCCACCAAAACAAATACCACCAAAACTTAAAATAAAGACCGTTTTCAGAAAAACAACTATTCCACAAATTTTATGAACATAAGGGAAAAGAAACTTCTGTACCTTGTCCTGACCTCCAACATCCCAAACAGTGAAGCTAATATTCTTGTATTCAACAGTCTCAACATTAAAGCCTGATCAAGGAAAGCCAAAATTATAAGTATCATATTTAATAGGGAAACAAGTAACGAGAAAGATACAACTAAACTGAACACGAAAAGGCCTAAAATTGAGGGAGGAAGTCAAAACACAAACAAATAAATCTCCCTATAATGTATTTCAAATCCAAAGAACGGGAGAAAAAAGAGGATCACGTTGCTTTACATTAGCATAGGTGTTAATATGCACATATTATTATATAGAATACACCTATTTATTTCAACACTGTAATTATTCTAAATATACTTTACAGGTAGTTGCCCTCTCTTAAGCTATTTTTCCTTGAAGCATGTTAAAAATAAGTTGTCTACATGGAAAATTGAAATTCCCGTAATGTCTCTTCTAAAGGCAGGATGCAAGCATCACAGTCTCAGTCAATTGTCAAGTTTGAGTAATGCCTAAATGTTGCATCTACATTGCTGGAGATTCGGGCAGTAATATCCTTTAATACGTTCTGATTGGGATTCCAATTCTGATGTATGATCTATGTTTTATAATAAACCAACCAAGTATTCAAAACTTGTCCATGAGAATAACAATATCCTTCAATTGATTTGCATTTACTGGAGAAACATGCAACAATTGTTAGGTTTCTAATTAAGTGCCCCACTCCAAAAAGATGATATGAAAAATAAATGAATGCAGGCAAAATGTGAGGGTGTCAAGCTCTTCTCCACATTAAATACCTGCATACGAATATTGAGGTTAATGCTTTCTATACGTTTACATTCATTAATTTCCAATCACAACATCAACTTGTCTAAACAATAGGGTCCACAAGGAAAACTTCAGGGATAATATGGCCTTTGTTAGTTTCAAGGAGAATTGTACATACCTGGCCCTTCTACTCTCTTGTTTTATACCTACTTCAAGCTTTGTTATAAATGCAATATCCTAATGCTCAATTTGTCCATTTTGCACATGAGTGGACCCAAAACATACAGCCTATCTCAGTCTCAAATGATCTCGACCAATTGCCTCTTCAATCACTCCTATGCCCTGGAATTGACCTCAGTCTGAAAGGCAATTTCTCATAGTTTCAGATTCCTGCATGAATTCAAGGGCAAGACAATATGAAAGACATTCACTAAAGGAGCTCAAATAACAGGCTGTAAATGTACCCTATCCCATGAAAACTTGAGCCTTTTTAGGGAGTCCATGAGGAAATGTTTGTACAGACCTATGTTCCACAGGGACATATCCCTGGCCCTTTTTAACATATTCCTATGATGGAGACATTTGGAGGATGCAAAGATGCCTCAAAAACATCCCCATGTCATCCCTATCAATAGAAAAATTGCCCAAATGTCCCAAAAACATGAACACTACAGACATTCCCCCAAGGGATGTAGTGTTCATGTTTTTGGAACATTCAGATATCCCTTGGGCACCTCGGGGTCTCCCATCCTGGGTGTCCCTAAAAGTTTTTTTGTTTGATATCCCATCCTGGGGATTTTATCAGTCGTGATCTTCATTCTCTCTTTTCCCTTTTTATCTAAAAAACAAATCAGGGACATAGCCCCCAAACCCCCACTTCCAGCCCGTGGAGAAGCAAACCGAAACGTTTCCCAACACCCCTTCTATCATTGGGTTTTTACTTTTATATTCATTGTTCATTTTTTAGTTTTTTAGGCTGTAAATTATGTGCAAAGAGAGTCCAGCAACACGATAGGATGTAGAGCCAAAGGAGCCAGCTCGGATTGATGAGGATGCTACAGCTTCAAATGCAGGGCTGGTTGGTATTAGTTAGCACAGCTTGACCATGAGGAGTCCAGTAGTACCAGTCATGAGGACCAATTTGGGGATAAGGAGTGGATTGTGGGAGGGGGCTTTAATGCAGTTCTGAGCCCTATTGATAAATGTGGCAGCAGAGTCTTGTCTGATTCTGGCACGGCAAACTTCAGATAGCTTTGCAAGGATTTGCCTTTGGTTGACATTCAACCTAAGAGTAGTTGGTTTTCTTGAAACAACAAGAGGCTCGGTGAAGACAATATTCGGAGTAGGTTGGACAGATTCCTTGTCAACTCAGAGGGGTATTAGAGCAGGATGGTTCTGTTTCTTTGGTCGTCCAATTCGGTGGCTCCAATCATTGGCCCATTTCCCTTGCCTTTGTTCTTCATCCAATGCTGAAGGGTGCCTTTGTTCTTCATCCAATGCTGAAGGGTATCCCTTTCAAAATGGAGTCCTTCTGGTACGATCATCCAAATTTAGAACAAGCTCTTAATGGGTGGTGGAGTAAGGATCTTGCTGGGAATAAGTGTTATATCCTCGTACAAAAGTTGGTGGAAGTTACGAGGCAGATTCAGCTCTGGAACAAAGAGATTGTCGGTAACCTGTTTGAGGAAAAGAGTAGAATCGGGGAGGAGCTTGGTGAGGTGGAGAAGCAAATTGCTTGGCTATTCTCTCTAGGGAGCTGTGGGTGGAGGAACAGACTTTACTTCTGAATCAGGAGAGAATTCTGTAGATAGAAGAGATATTTTGGCAGCAGAATTCTAGAGTTAATTGGCTAAAAGATGGGGACTGCAACACTAGGTTCTTTTAATTGTCAACTAAGATTAGAAGACAACAGAACAAAATTAATTATATCAGCTCTACGGATGATGCCCTCATTGATGATGTGGCTGCTATTCATGAGGAGAGCAGAAATTTCTTTATGTCATTGTTGGGTTCACAACCTCAGGAGTGCAGAGTTGCTCAAGAGGCCCTGCTTTGTAACATCCCTCCTGTTGTGAGGTTTTCACACCATCACCCCATTGCAAATGGGGACCCCCTCTTTACGCTGGTAGGTCTACGTGGTAGAGCAAATTTGGCAACAAATCAAATTTTTACAGGCCTTCCCCAAGATCAAGATGTCCAAAAATTTGAAAAATGGCGAATAATTGGCTAAGTTTGGGAGCTAGAAAGATCGAGCCAGTGTATAATTTTAGCCTTTTAAGATTGCCTAAGTTTAAGTGGCCATAAAGGGAAAAATAAAAAATTAAAATGCTACTTCCCCTTTAAGGTTGCCACATCAAGGAGTGGAATCCACCTTCTCATATGGCATTTGACATATCAACGAGAGGAATCCACCTTCTCAAGTGGTGAGTTGACACATGAAAGCGTGGAATCCACCTTCTCAAGTGGCGAGTTGACGCATTAAGGAGTGGAATCCACCTTCCAATGTGGCAAGCTTGACACATCAAGAGGAGGAATCCACCTTCCCATATGGCAAGAGGACAAAATAATGTTCAATGGGCAAAGAAAGCAATTCAGCTTATTAATTTCAATTAGGGAAGGTAGATTCACTACAAGGAGGAGAGGCAAGGAACTCTCAATCAATCATAAGCCTCCCTCATCAAGTTCCAACAGCCTTGAAGGGCTAAGCATTGCTCCATAATTGCATAAACATGGGCCCAACCTCAAGTTTACACCCCCTAATATCAAACGTATGAAGTTTTGACCAATCAGCGGGGTCTATAATTCAAACAGGTGGGCCTGATTTATTGAGACTAGGCCTAAGTTTGATGCAAGGGAGGCCTAAATCAGACTCAAAAGGGAAACGTGTGGCTCTAGGCCCCAAACTCAATGCCAAATAAGGCCTAGGATAGGCCTAAGCTGAAATGTGTGGCTCTAAACTCTAAGTTTGAGCCTAAAATCATTGTGAATCAGCCCCATAAGGAAAAGTGTGTGCCTGATCTAATCAGATCAGGACTTAATTCAATGGAGAAGGGGGCTAAATGAAACGTGTCGGTCTCAAAAGGCTAACGTATGGACTCAAGGATATAGGCCTGGCCCCAAATCAGATTTTGGTATGAGATGTGTGGACCTAGTTGGATCAAATAGGGCATGAAGTTCGATGCAGATCTGACCCTTAATGCCAAAGGTGTAAGCTTGGGCCTTAAATACCAAACGTGTGGGCCTTGGTCCCATGAGGTAGGACCCAAATCTGGGCATAAAATTTGAGGATAAAGCCCAAAATCTGGCCTCCAACAGCAAACATGTGACCTCAAAACTCAACAGCAGGGCCTTAATCTCACATGTGCAGCCTTAGATCCAATCAGCAGGCCCTATAATTCAAACGTGTGGACTAATTGCTAACGTATGGGCCCTCAAAATGAAACGTGTGGACTAAAATGTCCATATTGTAGGCCTTGAATTAAATGCAGAGATAAATTGGGCCTCGAGTTAAGCCTGTAAGCCCCAAACTTCAAACGTATGGGCTCAAAACTCTAAGCATAAAGCCCTATTAAGGAAATGTGTGGGCTTGGATCCCAAATCTGAGCCCAAATTTGATAAGGCCTAAATCAGGCTTATAATGTGAAAAGTGTGGCCCAAATCTCTAAGCATCAAACTTTATGGCTAAACATGTGTGTAAGGTCCTAAATCAGGTCCTACAATGGGTAGCATGTGGCTCTAATTTCCAAATACATAAGCCTCATAGGTGAAACGTGTGGATTAAAATGAAATAGGCCCAGTCCAAAATGAAACGCATGGCTTCCAAGGCCCCAAATCAGGCCTCATCACCTAGCATGTGGACCTAAATCAATAACCATGGCCCTAACTATAAGTTCAAATCCAACGAGGCAGCCCTCTTGCCCAAACTTATGGGCTCAAAACTCAATGAGATAGGCCCTACTCAATGAGATAGGCCCTATGCATGAAACATATGAATTTAAAACCATTGGACAGGCTCAATTAATGCAGCCCTAAATCTGGGCGCAAGGCATGAGGATGAGGCCTTTAGATCCTAAGTGAAGCGTGTGGATTGAAACTTAAGCGAAATAGGTCCCAGGCCTCAAGCGTGTGGCCTCATATTCGAATAAATGCAGCCCCAAATTCAAACGTGTGGGCCTGATCTGGTAAGATCGGGCCTAAATCCAGTAAGAGTGGGCCTAAATCAGGTCTTAATCACCAAGCGTGTGGTCCCATTAGCAAACGTATGGGCCTAAAACAATAGCTATGACCTTAAGTTCGAACTTGCAGGCCCAGATGTGGTTCTATTTCAAACATATGGGCCTAGAGTTAATAGCCATGGTCTCATATTCAATGCAAAACGTCACAAATTTAATGCAAGGCCTCATGAATTTGAATGAAAGGTTCCAAATATGACCCAAAAGCCTTGAATTTAACTATGAAAGGCCCAAATTTAATAAGAATTGCATCAAGCAATGCACCCAAGAGGGGTTCGATCCAATGCAAGGAGGATGAATTCAAATACAAAGGCACGAATTAAAGGAGAAGAGACATGTCCTTTCAGCACATAAAGGGTATTTAAGTGGGGAGTTAAACCAAATGCAACACCGAACTCAAATCAATTTTCCAATAGCAGATCATACCTGCGCGAAATTATCCTACAGCAGCACCAAAATTTCAGAAATTTGAAGCCTTGAGGGAGTTTGTTGGAAACAGATCTGAGGCACTCACAAACCTGGGCGACTTGAAGGCCTTACAAATCCTATCCAACCAAAATTAGACCTGTTCAAGTTTGAATAATTTGCAGATCTGAGTTTTTTCTAGACTCAGAACCTGATCATTAACAGAAAGATTCGTGTGGAACGGACCAAGTTTGTGAAGTCATTTAACATCAGATCAATTTCAGACTTGAAGGACATTGAAATCCAAAAGCAATCATTGAAACAAGCCCAGTTTTATCATAAAAAATCAGGCCTAAGCATTCGAATGACAAAGATATTTTGAAGATTCGTAATCTTGGAAGTAAATCAGGTCCTATAAAGTTCAAACCACTTACACATCTGAGTTCTCAGACTCAGAGTTCTACCATAAACAGCAAGGTGAATTTGTTTCTCATATTAAGTTTGAAATGGCAGAGGGCTGTGATAGAATTTTAGATAAAGAATGTGGTTGAAAATTAAGTTAATGAAAAATAATTGATTCATTTAATCTGGAGTCTTCATTATGTAATCAGGTCTTAGAGGTATTCAATCCTGCATTTTAATTTGTATTCGTAGAGAATATCTTTATCAAAGAACTTGGATTTTTTAAGTAATAGCCTTTGGTTGGAAAAATTTGAAATGCAAATACTTGACAAAAGGATGTTATTTTGCAAGGTGAAAGGCTCAAGGTGAAGTACAAGATGGGGTTGTTCAAGAACACGGAGAGACTATGACAAGGGTTTAAACATGAAGGCTTCATGCACCAGCAAGCTACGAATTGAAGATCAAGGTCAAGTTCAATTGGATGGCCCAACTACATGCTACACTACATCATTTCTACAAGTACAAGATCAAGGTCTATACACCAAGGAGTAGTCAAGAATGCAAGAACAAGCCAAATGCAATGAGAAGATTTCCAACGGTAAAGAAGACAGCATGAAGATAAAATTATTGGAGAAAATGAGCCATCACAATTGAAGGCTTAATAATGTTGAAATATTTTCTCACCATCAAGGGATATTTATTAAGCCTATAAGATAAGCATGCTGAGGTAGCGCCCATTTTTTCAACCATTCAAATCATGCCAAGTGTCCCAAAGGGAGAGATCAACAAAATGATGACCAGATTTATTGAACTTGCAAAAAGGGGAAAGGTCAAAGAAATTGTCTTCTAAAGGAAGATTTGTTGTAAGTCGTGGCATTTTATTATTGGCTCATTGATTGGTGGCTTCTTCTATAAGCTTCTACCTAACATTTTTTCGCATTGGCTCACAAAGCATTGTAATTTTCTTTTTGGCCTACAAGGTGGTGCTCTTTTGTAATTGGGTGAGCTTTTAATATTTGTTAGGAATGGTTATAAAACCCTAATTAGGATTGTATTGTATTAATCTTGGCCCTTGTTTCCAAATCAATCTTGGCCACTCATTGTACTAGGGACTACTATAAAAGGCAAAGCCTTCTCATTTGTAACTCATTAGAGATGAGATTAGATTAGAGATTAGAGATAGATTAGCTAAGGGAGAGACTTGTCAAGATTGTTGCTATGATACTGCCAAATTCTTGTTAATTCATTGTTGGTCTTTATGGTGAATTGTTTCTATCATTTGGAGTATTGCATGGTTTCTACATTTCCTCACTTAGAGTAGGATTTCATTTCATGTTGATTAGAAGTAGTGTTTAGTTGAATGGAAGTTATTTTGGATGCATCTTTGGTGAGCTCGCTTAGACCAAACCACTGGTTGTTGATTGTAAGTACGCCTCGCGTGGTCGAATGGCATATTTATGAGCTTGTCTTTAATTATTGCGTGTACATTGATATGAATCGATGGATGGTGTTAATGGAATGGTGATAGTTTGAACATCTTACATCTACCTTAGGAGATCGCACTAGCTTGGTTGATGTCGGTGGCTAAACTAAGTCTAGTAGAGTCACAAAGACACCCACAGTTTCTTACATTCTAGGAGTAGATTAGCTTTCTAAACCCTTTCCCTTTGCAGTTTATTGGTTGGAAGAAGTTAAAGTCAAGTTGATATCCATTGATTGAATAGCATAAGTCCCTTTGTGATAACCAACATATCACATCATTAAAACTGAGTGAAAGTCCACAGTAAGAAGGAGCCTTGGGGTTGTCTCCTTTGATCGCACAATCCATATACATTGTTTAGCATATGAGCATCCTTATTCAAGAGAGAATTGGAAATTTGGTGTTTCCTCTCGAAATACTAAGTATTTGATTTTGCATGGTGTAGTGGAACAAAACTCACATCAACGCCTCCCTTGGTCTCTAATGATCAAAATGAAATGTTGAATGCTCATTTTTTCCTTGATGTTGCTGGCATGGATGGTTTCCAGGCTGAGTTGTTCCAAATATTTTGGATGGTTGTTGAGGATGATGTTTGGAAGGCGGCTAAAAAATGCAGAAGATGGAAGTCAATGATGAAAGCATGGAATCGTACCTTCATTGTGCTAGTTCCTAAGGACCCTTTGAAGTTTAGAAATTATAGGACTATTGCACTTTGTAATAACATATACAAGATCGTCACCAAAGCAATGGCCAATAGATTTAAGGCGTGTTTAAAGCAGATTATTTCAGAAGATCAAAGCAGCTTCTTGAAGGCCAGGCAAATCTTGGATGGCATTATCATTGCACATGAAACAATCCATTCTATTCAGCCCAAAAATAAGGAGGGCATGGTGATTAAATTAGACATGGATAGGACTTATGACAGGGTTTCATGGGCCTTTTTGATTGAGGTTATGAATAAATTTGATTTTGTTAAGGATTGGTGTGATTGGGTTTATAGCTGTGTTTCCCCCGATTCCTTTTTTGTCCTTGTGAATGGTGTTGCGTCAAACAACTTTGAAGATAAAGGTGGGCTCCACCAAGGCAACCCTTTGTCTCCCTTTTTATTCCTCATCTTGGCCAAATGCTTAGGAAGATCTTTTAAGAGGGCTGCTCTAGAAGGTTCCCTTAGGGGGTTGCAGGTATCTGGAGGGATTAGCCATGTTACCCATCTACAATTCGCTGATGACACCCTCGTTCTTGGTGAAGCCACGGCACACGAGGCTAGAGGTATCAAGAGGATTCTAGAGCTTAATGAACAGGCTGCTGGGCAAATGGTGAACTGTGAAAAGTCTGGTATTTTCTTTTTTAAAGACAAATGCTTAGAACAATTGGATATATAGAGTATTTTGGGTTTTGAGGTTGGCAATCTGCCTAGCAAGTATCTTGGTGTGCCTTTGGTTAAGCAAAGATTGACTACGGATGATTGGAGCTCAGTGATTGATTGAGTTCAAAGTAAACTTGCTTCCTAGAAGGGGCATTTTTTGTCTTTAGCTGGGCGTATTTTGCTAATCTTTCCTTGTGATTCCCATCTTCACCATGGTGGTATTTCAGATTCCCAGTAAAGTTGCCACAATCATTGAAAGTATGCAACAATCCTTTTTATGGCATGGATGCAATAATGCCTTTAAGTTCAGCTTGATTAGTTGGTCTGAGGATTGTGAGCCCATGGAGAAGGGGGCATTGGGCATCAAACGCTGAATTAATATGAATAAAGCTCTTGGAGTGAAGCTTTCCAGGAGAATTTAGGCGGAAGGTCATACATAGTAAAGTAAAAATTTGCAAGTTAAATACTTAGGCAAGGATAAGGAGAATTTTTTCTTTGTTGGTCTCCCCAAGGGGTCTAGCAATCTAGAACTTTCTAAGGCCCTAGGTTGATCTTATTTCTCTGGATGTCATATAGAGATTGGGCAATGGATCGAAGATCAAGTTATGGCAAGATTGATGGCTTGATCTAAGTACTTTTAAGGAACAACAGTATCTGCAGCCCCTTGTGAGTCATTTTGAGGCTGTGGTGGGCGAAAGAGTTGGTGCCTATATGGAGGTTAGAGATGGTTTATGTTGTTGGAAGGTTTGGGAAGCCTCAATGGTGGAGAGGAGTGTGTCTCTCTTCAGCGCAAGCTCGACAGATGGCCTGATCCCATTCAAGGCATTCAAGATAGCAGATCTGGGATTGAAAAGGAAGTGGCGGTGCTACAATCAAGGATGCTTAAAACTTTTATTTTGGCAGTGTAGGGGAGGTTATCTCTGCTAAGTGCATGTGATACAAGGTTGGTCTGTTTGAAGGCGATGGGCTCTTACATGGAATCGGTTGCATAAGATGGGCAGATTTGGCCCCGCTCGATGTGCCATGTGTTTGAGTGCAATTGAGTGCAATGATCATTTATTTTTAATTTGCCTGTTTGCTCTTCAAATATGGTCCTTTTTGCGACGTTGGGGGTTGAGTTGGGCTATGCCAATGGATGTCCCTCTTAATCTGGACAGCTAGTGGATTAAGATTAAAAGTTATGGCTTGCAATTCATATGGAGTTGCTCCAACGCTCACTGTTTAGAACATTTGGCTCGAACGAAACAAAAGAATCTTCCATGATAAGGAGAAAAGTGTGGAAAGGGTGTGGGACCTAGTTGAGAATTCATTGGCTAAGATTGGGATGGCCTTAATGAGAAATTAAGAAGTGTGATAGAGGAAGAAGCTCCTTAGGCTAATGCTTAGCCACAATTTGGATGCTCGAGGGAGAGGAGCTATTATGGTAGGCAAGGGAAGGCAGCATGCGAGATAGGTACCTCCAATGGAAGGGTGGATTAAACTGAACTTCAACGGGGTCGCTAAAGGCAACCCTAGGGAGGCTGGGAGAGAGGGTGTATTTCGTCACTGGCAAGGTCAGTAGATGGGTCTGGATGCCTGCAACTGTGGCATGGAAACTAACAACAAGGTCAAGGCCTAGGCTCTGCTCAATGGGTTGCGGCTAGCTAAGTCCAAGGGGTGGAAAAGAATTTGGGTGGAAGGTGATTCTAGGTTGGTGATTAAGAGTAAGGTGGGGAAACAGTTGAAAAGATGACGTCTTGGGGCAATCTTGTAAGTTGTGGAAGCTTTGAAAGAACATTTTAATGATCTTCATTTCTCATGTGAAGAGGTCTAGAAATCAAGTGGTGGATTAAGCTGCCAACATAGGTGTGGGGTTGGTGTCCAGGTCAGGCAAGAATGAGAGTATTTGGTGGGCGGATTACCCATACGATCTAATCAAGATTATGCAAGACAACATTAAGTCTTATCAACCTAAAGATCGGCAATTGGGAGTGTAGTAGCCTTTTCTTCCTTTCTGGTTGCTTCTTGTTCTTGTTATGGGATGTGTTGGTTGTCTTGGCTCTTGTAGTTTGTTTATTCTCTTTGTTGTTGGCCTTTGGTCAGGGTATTTTTTTGTGGTCCCTAGAGCCTTAACCAAGCCTTTATAGAACAAAAAAAATGTTATTGCGGTGCAGCCTATAGGGGCAATGTTTTTAGAGCAATGGACTGTGAAGGAGAGGTGAAGGGTGGTGCATCTTTGCAACATCCTTTGTCAATCCATTAAGGAAATGAGCCCTCAAAATGTTGTGCAAGTTAAGAAAAACAATGTCAAAAATTGTAGAGTGGATAGGTTATTGTTGAGGAGCATTATTCACATATTTTTTGGATATCTTGTGTTGCCCACTCCTTCAACCTTATGCTACAAAAAGTTGGCACCAAATTGATTGGATCAAACAGGCATATGCTAAGGCCAAAGAAATTCAAATGTTTGTCACCAACCACCATATGTCACAAGGCATATTTAAAACATTCTCAAAACTAGAGTGCTCAAGGTAAGTTATACATGTTTCACTTTAATAAATGTTTTATCTTATTTCAGTTTTAATTTTTGTAAATTTTATTTTTTTTTAATTTTATTTTCAAACAAGTTGTTGAGACCCATTTTGCCTTCGACACAATTGTGTTGAGACAATTTGTAAAGGTTCATGAGGCACTTTCTAACATGGCCATCAAACCAAATTGGTTCGTATGAAGGCACTCTAGCACTTCAAGTGCAGCAAAGGTTAAGCAAATTATCCTCTATGACATTAGGAGGGATTGTGTTGCATATCTTCTCAATTTCATTGAGCCCATATTGAGCATGATCCATTATACCGACACGGATAGGCGTTGTTTGAGTGAGATATATGATGGCATCTACTGAATGATTGAGAAAATGAAAGTCATCGTAAGTGCAAAAGGGCAAGATCCTAAAAAAAATTCTTCAAATAAATAAACAAAATTATTAAAGAGAGATGGAACAAAATGACCACTTTAATACATCTTCTTTCATTTGCATTGAGCCCCAAATATTAGTGTTGAGCTCCTTTTTATGTCAACAAAAATTGATCAATGTAGAGATGTTTAAGTCAGTCAAGTGTACAAGGTAGTATTGCAAAAACTCTTCATTGATCTTGGCATGTGAGATGTAATGAGGATCGAGTTCATGGATTTCGTATGCTACAACTCTAGTATTAATGGACTTTGTGACAAGTATGATGTTCATAGTTGGTGGTACTTCCATGGCCAATCATTCACGCTCCTATAACCTCTTACAATCAAAACTTTATTGCAAGTTTTATAATGAAAAAAAAACTTTTATCTTTTAAGTTCAATTTATATTTTAAGTTTATATCTTCTTTTATCTATATAAATTTTATATAGAAAGAGAAGAGGGAGATATATAGATATCTCTATATATGTCTCACACTCAAATATATATTCTCATCTCATTCTCGCACATATCTCTCATATATCTTCCTCATACTCATCCATGTCCTTATATTCTTATCACTCTCTTATCCCTTACTTCCATCGCCTCTTAATCTTAGTTACCGATGCGGGCAGTCTGGGGATGGATGCGGATGCGGATGCGCTCTGATGCGGATGCCTGCTGGGTGTTGTCTGGAAGCGCATCCCAGACGCCCGGATGCCTGTGGATGAAGCATCCGGGCGCCTAGGATGTGCTTCCGGATGACACCCACAGGGCATCCGGGCGCATCCGGGATAAAAAAGCCCAGAAAATTTTTAAAAATGCATTTTTCATTGTTGAATGTCATGTTCATGGTCATGGTGGCACAGTAGACAATGGGAATATATCCAAATAAAAGAACTCAAACTGGCAGTTATATCTTCCTTTGATTGTTACATCTTATTGAAACTTGGCTGAAAATGTTACTCATTGTCTACGGCTGTTACAAAATTATTTTTAGTATTAAGAGTTTG
>MU226833.1:233879-251597 GCA_018584345.1 Thuja plicata | reverse complement strand
ATACACGCGCATCCAAACGCATCCGCATCCCCCAAAAAAAAAAATTTCCCGCATCCCGCATCCGCATCCGCATCGGTACCCGCACCCGAATCGGTAACTTAGCTCTTAATGGTTTCTTATGATGTCTTTTTTCTATCCTTTCATAAATAATCTTAATCATCCTCTTACCATGAATTTGCCTTTTTCCTTTATGATGTTTATCCTTATTAGAGGTTAAGGTGTGTTTAAGGCTATTAAAGGGCTATATGACCTAAATGTGGGTCCAATCACCCAAATGAAATACAAATTTGTCATTTTCTTTATGATGTTTATCCTAGCATGACACTATTACAATACTATTAATGTTTGCCAATAATTTGAAGTGAATGAGATCTCCAATGAAAATCCCAATAAAAAGTAGGCCAAAAACTTTAACTAGGCTTGACCTATACATTGTAGATTATACATTATATGGAAATAGATTGAATATTGAAAAGCAAAAATGGAACAAAATTAGATTTAACATTTACATGCTTAATTGAAAAAAAATAGAAAAGGAGTGTTAACGACATTTTCATTTGAGAGAAAAAATAGCAAAATATACTAAAAACCACATCACATTTCAATGGTTCTGGATGAAATTTCAATATGTTCAAACCCCTCCATTTCCACCACCTTTATTATGGATAGATATAGAACCATATAGAGGATGAGAAATCACATCAGTTAACAAGAAGTTGAAGTTACTCATAAATCCAATCATAATTTAAATTACTTATTTGTATTGAAGGGCTTCAAATCTAAAATAAAGATCAATAGATAAATTTGGCACATATTATCTTGTATCCTCTTTAAAATGGGCTTACAAGCTTTAATATAATATTTTGGACATTTGAAATGGTTTGGGCACTTGAATGTTGAAATGAAACAAAGTAGCCATTGATGTCTTGGTCGGCATGTGTGGCAATATTCCTTTGGCTTTGACAACGTCTATTTGCCAATATGGTAATGACATCTTAACCTATAGGGACATGCTCACTTTTATTAACTCTCACTCTAAATGGCAAATTGATATAACTGAATTGACAGTACATTTTATTGGGTCAATAGGCCAATAAAGAGTAATTATTTTTGTGTAAAAATAATCATTTGGTGGTCAACTTAACATGAACATTTGGTTTTGTTTTGTTTTTTTGCTTTTTCTAAATTGATCTTCACATTACATATGATATATGATATGCAAAAAGGTGGAACATGGAAAAGAAAAGAGGGAATGTGGCGAAGCATAAATGAAACAATATTCAATCTACCATTTTATTGGCATGGTTGATTGAAAGAAATGGAGAAAAAGTATTATTGCCATGTTTCATTTGAGAGAAGCAGCAAAAACACTTCCATCTACATGCCAATGGGTTGTGCAAGAAATGTCAATGTCTTAAGAACCCTCAATTTTCATGTTCTCTACCATTAATAGATAGCATATGGCAATATTTTGCATTATTGTTGGTAGACAAGGTGGAGAGCTCTGGTGTTGATAAGTAGGAGATATTTTCCACAGCAAGTCAAATTGTGATATTGCTATCAGGATTCAACTGTGTAGTTTTATGAGTCAAACTCATTGACTCATGAAACATGGGTCAATGAGTTTGACTCAAAAAACTACACAGATGAATCATGATGAGTCAATGAGTTTGACTCATAAAACTACACAGTTGAATCCTTATAGCAATATCATAACAGCTCTGTTGTTAGTGTCAATTAAGTTGAGATTGTGAAATTGATTTTCCAAGTTTGTGAACACTGATTCAAGTTTCACGATGAAAAACTTGCTCAAGGACTTATTGAAATTATCTGTTCTATCTTCAAAAAGCTTCACCCAATTTTCCCCAGCCACGTGTCCTCTTTCTTTATAATACCATTTGCAAGACCCTTAGCGAAGTCACAAGCTTTTTGTGCCCATACTACACTCAGTTTCACTACAACGTTAGTGAGATCATCAAGACTTGCCATTTGATAGGCAAGATAGAAAGCCATAAACAAGGGACACTAGTTATGATAACCAAGTCTGGCTTCACCAACGTGGACACTGTTTTTAAACCATGATGACTGAAACTGCCGTTGGAACTAATAAGAGCCTCAAGGTTGATAAAATCAAGGGAGGCAAGCATGAAGATTGACAATCAAAGCAATTTGTAAAGCTTTGCTTGTAGATTTTTCAACTTTTAATATTGATACTTATATGCCTTTCATAGCCATCTACATAGTCTATTCCTCGCATATATTTAGTGCAAATCATGGACTAAGTAACCTTATCTGTCTTAATAAAGTTAATTTCAATTGCTTTATTAGTTTAGCAGCTTACGGAAAGTCCTCCATTTCTGAACCCTGCACAAACGCCTTTATAAAATTATACTACATTAAGACCAAGTCAGATGATAAACTACTAAGAACTGAACTCTAACCAGCATCCAATGATGGGATATTTTGAAATAAAAACCGACCCAGGTCAGCAAAGTTGGGTTCTAATAAATTATAAACATATATAAATTTGCCCCAGCCAGTTCAGAAAAAAATTAATAGATGCAGGGTGTCACCACTTAACGTGGTGGTTAAGTGGTGATGTTGTTGTTGTCCACACCCAGGTTCAAAGCCCTGCTGGGCCATTGTGATCAAGAGCTTGTGCCTTTGCTAAGTCAATGTGCTCACGGGTTTGGGTCTCAGCTTTGTAATAAGGAGATGAGTTCCCCCATTTGTGGCCTCACTGGTTCATAGCTCCAAGTCAAAAGTGTTTCACATGGACCCGGAGAGTGTGTCATGCCAGCATCACTGGTCACGTTAAAAAGTTTACCAGGCACTTATTTAGAAAAAAAATAAAAATTAAATTAATAGATGCAATTTTAATCTCGATGGCGAAAATTCTTATGTAATTGACAACAAATTATCCATGAAACGTAAATTGCTTTATGAAAATATAGTTTCAACCGGTAAAGAAAGCAGTAACAGAGATTAGTGTCAAATAAATTTTCACCAATAGTGGGAATGGTTGTAACAATCTCTCCCAGCTTCAACTTATAGAGAATAGTAGTCTTTCCAGCTGCATCAAGACCAACCATAAGAATTCGCATCTCCCTCTTGGCAAACATACGCTGGAAAAGCTTGGTGAAAGTTAAACCCATTGTAAACCCTGATACAATAACAGTATTCAATATTCAATATTCAATATTCAAATAAGACCTCATGGCTTTCAATGGCAGAGCGTGTCCTAAGAAAAAAAATACAATCCCTAATAGACAGAAAGGAATAAACACACTGACACACATTTATTTAATAAAACTTTGAAAACAGAAAAATAGGCAGACAACAAAATAAAAAATTATTGCCAGACAATGAAATCGTGTGCCCTTTCTAAAACCAATATTTTACTCTGAAATATAACACGAGCATCTAAGATGATAGCTTCCCGCAATACAGCAACCAAAATCATAGAATGAATATTGAAGCGAACATAAAAGAGAAGATTCTTTTGAACACTGAAATGAACATAAAGAATTTCAATTTTGAAGACAGTGAGCTCAATTGACTTTAAACATACACTGCAAATGAGTGGATGTCGGATACAGTGAAAAAACAAATACTTCAAGAGCATGTGAAGCAATTTATAAGACAATTTAATCGGAATGGATCCAGGATTGACGGTATGCTGAAACAAATACATACAAATAAGATTAGATAGAAGCAGATACTGTGATATATACCAGATTCAAACAGGTTGCTTAGAAGAGTACTGTAGTCTGTAGTTAAGCATTTGGGTGTAGATCAGATAAAACCAAAGGTTATTAATACGACCTTTTGATGTCTGCAGAAATTTTTGGTACAATTTGAAACTTGATAGTTAAGTATTTAGGTGTTTGCATTCTGTCCACTATATCATGTAGTTATTCATAGCAAGGCCCGGCGTTCAAATTCGAGAAAAACATGTCATTAGTAGTATACTACATCTAATTCTTGTCTGGCAAACCTCAATGGACGGCGCAAAGGAAAGGGACTCCTCAGAGGTGAGGTTGAAGGAACACATAAACCTCTAAGAACGGCATCACTGATTTTTCATGGCCCAGATAGGACTCCAACCTAAAACCTTCCCAGAACAAAATCTAAGCCATGGTGAAGAAATGCTTAACATTTTCAGCTCGGAAAATAAAGCGCCTAAAGGCAAATAAAGGATTTCGAGCAAACTCAAACAGTGAATTAGCAGCGGTTCAAATCAGATTCAATTGAGCATGATCTATCGCTGCTTAAAAGATAGAAAAAAAAAACATAATTGGACCCTAAAACGCATACTTCATAAACCGTGGCCTCCTAATACAGCAGAGATGGTGCGTAAACCAAGGAATTTTACAAAATCTTACACACAACAAAACTCTTTTTTTTCAAAAGCAGAAAGGAAGTTGCAAAAACATGAACTGGAAAATCAAAATTGAGAAAGGCATGGGGATGCATACCTGGTAGATGCTCAACCGAAAACCCTGGACGATGAAGATATTTTTCTTTCACTTCGAAGAAATCAGTACTCGCGTTGAACAGGCGCGAGATGAAATCCTCTGAGCCTCAAACACTAACACGTTTGAAACCGCCTCCGCTATTTATTCTACACTATATCGCGTGCATATTCAGCCCTCGTCCCTCATTGGTTGAGGAAAAAAGTTTCATGTCGGCTTAAAATAAACGCGGGTACCAGAGATTTAAATTGACGCGCGTTTACTTAAAACACGTTTACTGACCGTCACAGTCATGCCCTCTAATGTCTGAGCAAATGGGCGTCAAACTTATCATGGAAGAGCTGCAGAGGAGATAAGTTGACCCCTGTGATGACGTTCAATGGAATGCTTCTCCAGTCTGCCCACTTGCAGTTTTGAATCAACCTTTTAACAATAATCTAAGCATTTTGTTTCCCGAGAAGCAATTATGAAGAATCAACTTTGTGGGGGAATGAGAAGTGGGCATTGGAATGTTCGGGGCGGTTAAAGAGGAAGAATATGCCTGCATTTTTTCCCTGGATTTGGAATGGGACTTCGAATCCCATTCTCAACAAACTGTTCTCTTTGATGTATACAATAACAACTAGCGATCGGACCCACAGCTTCAATGGGTGGGCTGATGAGTTTTTCCATGGTCAAAGTTTTTGTTAATATATTGAAAAGGATGCCAAACGTATGCATTTTTAAATGGAAAGTTTGTAGGATGGGATAAGGAATAAAATTATGAGGGATTTTATTGTATGTAGGTTATATATGTATTAACTTTTTGTGTAACATTTTATGATAGTTTGGCCATGGTTGACTAATATGTGGAAAAATTATTTCATATTTATTTTTTTTATTTTTTCGTCATGGTATTTCAAATAGTATAAGTTCATTTGTTTTCTTTCTTTTTCTTTATATTTTTTTAAGACTTTCCACATGATAAAATTGTAGAAATATGTTAATTTTGTTTTGTTTGTTCAAAATGTATAATATGTGAAATTATTTATTGTTGAGTTATAAGGTCTTGTGTATTTTGATTCATGTTTTTTGAGTTTTAGGTATTTGTTAACGTCTTGTGTGCTTTAAGCATTTTTCATAGTAGGGGATGTTGATTTTGTGCTTGTTTAACCACGGACAATGATTTGCCCTCCCAACCATAGACAATACTTGATTGTCTCAATAAAATAGATTGTATTTATCTCATTTCCAAGAAAAGAAGATGTGTTCTTCCTTTGTATCTATTGGTAGTGCCCCTTCACCAAGGGTCACCACTCTTCCAAGATGGCCCAATACAATTATATTAATTAATATATCATTATAACACATATAATTAATATATAATTATATATCATATAATTATATTATCGCAATGATAATATAATAATTATATTATCAATATAATCATTATATTATCAATATAATCATTATATTATCAATAATAATATTATCACAATAAATATTATAATACAATATAATTATTATTCACAACAATAATATAATAATTATATTATCAATATAATTATTATATTATCACAACCTTTATGCTATCTATATCGGCATGAAGGAATCCGACCATAGCTATTGTAGACACCCTAAAATGGACAGGCTTGCGACTTTACATTAAAAATATTAATTTTCATCTATTAATTAATGGTTTTTTAATCATTAATCAATCATCTATTTTCTTCTAAATTCATTCCCCAAATCATCTAATCAAATTTCCAAAATTAATTAAATAATTAATTAGCTTTAATTGATTAATTACCATTATTTAATTAATTAAACCCAATTTCCTGTAGTTTAAATTCAAATATTTAAACTTACTAATTAAATTCTTCCAATTAAATTAATTTAATTTCATCAAAAAGAATTCAATTATCTCACATGTTGAAAACAATAATTAAATAAATGAATTAAATATTCATTTATCTTCAAAGAGATAACTCCAATCAGATCACATGGGTTACTCCACCCATCTCTCCAGTCCACATGGGTAACTTCACCCACCTCTTCAGTTCAAAAAGGTAACTCATAATTAGCTCTTCAGTCAACCAAGCTTTATCTCCTCTTTACCAAATGAAGAGGTGGAGTTTACTGATGGCTTCTCCAATTCCTTTTAATCTCAACCATTCATCTCCCTATCTCTGAGATGGATCTCAACCGTTCATATCATCACCAATTCCTATATAATAAACCCTTCATAACCATTTGAAGGATTCAGGATTTCAAGCTCTCGTGCACCATTACTATGTCAGTTTGGTTCTAGCATTCAAGTCATCTTGCGATCACACACACACATTTCAATTAGCAAATTCTCAACACTTCTCAAGTCATAGACGCTGACCCGCCAATACTGAACATCAAGAACAGCGTTTCGAAAGGAGTAGAGAGAAACAATAGAAGCTTCAAGCATCGTGGGGTTTGCATTCATTTATTTTCCTTTCTCTTGCTTGTACATTTTATTGATTACGTTTCATTGTTATTCATTTTAGTAGTATTGTGTACTTGATTCATATCAATTGTGAAACCTTTGCAACTAACCCTTGCCTTTGGAAAGCTTGGGAACCATGGATCACGAGAAAAGGAGGCGTACATTTTGGTGAACCCGACGTGAACAAACAGCCCAAATATCTCTTGCAGACGACAAACAGGACTGATCAACCACGGTCGTACAGTCACAAATCTAAAAATTTGTCTTTTTTTTATATTTGTATTATTTCGTAGTTGCTGGTATTTTACCGCAATCGACAAAACTGTGCCGCAATCGACTGGTTTAATACCGCAATTGATTGCAGGCTTTCGCAGTATTATTCTGTCACTTTCTGCCTTCTTTCTTCGAATACTTTGCCGCAATTGTCTGATCTGTGCCACAATCATCATTATTGTACCGCAGTTAACCGATCTGTGCTGCAACCGACAGCACTTCGCCGCAGTTGCCAATGCTTTATCGCAATCGCCAGAGATTTACCGCACTTGCCAGTACTTTGCCGCAATCGCAAGAAATATTGTAATATCAGATCCAAATCTTCTGTCCATCTGTTTCTAAACTGACATTTTTTGGTTTCTGTGTAGAGCTGGGAGAATCACCGAGAACAGAGAAGGGTAAGTTATTGTGAGTATTAATCGTTCATTATTTCAAAGTTTCATATACTCTCATTTTGCAAATAATCCTTTTTTGGTACTAACCTGTTTAAACAAAGCAAACTAAAAGGAATTCATTTGTCGATTTGGGTTTAAAAAGAATAGTGCTTGCAAAACATATCACATCTCATATTTCAGATTTGGGCTTAAAATTGACGTGAGGATTAAAACTAAACAAAAGGAAAAATCTCTCAATTTTGGTGCATTAAAATTGAACAAGCAATCAACGCCTACTTTTGGGCTTAAAATTGAACATTGGTGCTTGTATGGTGGTGTAGCTTAGTTCGCACTTTAAACTTTGGAGCTTAATCGATTTACCTTGTGTCTTGAGTTTTGGGTGCACTTGCACAAACTGTTAGATTACAAACCTTTACATTTTTTAGAAAGGCCTATCCGGGGAATGCACTTCTTCCTCGGAGGATGACCTTAAATCGGTAATCCTTCCGATCGGTATATAAACAAGGCGCGAACCAAAGTTTCATCTTATCTGGCCAAGCTCGGGCAAGGCGTGTTGGTGATAGTCTGGATCGGGTGAATATCCCTAAGGAGCCAGTGTGATCAACTAGGCTCTTAAGTGAGTCACGCACGTACAAACCGATTAGAGAGACACCACGGACCCTTACTACAACCTTGATTAATTAAAGGCCCACCTATTTTACTTCCGAACAAGTACCTTATTATAGTGCAAGGGGTTGCAAAATTTCCCCCCAAGATTCCCAACATATGTGTCCCACGGTATTTGTGTAGTGAAAGAGATCTTCATTCCACGACAACAATACCTGGAAACGGCAAAAACACGGGCACCTACGTGGTGGACCTTCGTGTCCTAGTAGTGTGACAATTATTGTGTGAGCTAACAAACATTCAAGCATTGGGCCTATAACATTGTATTCTGAATCCACTGACCTAGATTAATCTGACTATTCATTGTTGAGACCTCGTGATAACCTTGCAACTTAAAAAATTTGTAGAACATACACAATTTCAGTCTTCATTCTTCAAAACACAGTGTCTATTGTGCTTGTTTCTTTGATCAATTTCTAAAAATGCAAAACAAAACATCCAAATTGTCAAAATGAGTCAAACGTGTTAAAATCTAGGGTTGTCAACGTCAACTGTCTTGTAGATCAGAAGCATTGTTCCAAAAATTTCAAAATTATTAAGCAGTGATACTTATCCCCTAGTCTTTTTTAGACTATTCCTCATTTATTGCAATTGCTCGCATTGTGCCACAATTGAAGGAAGTTTGCCGCAGTTGACTTGTTTATTGCCACAATCGTCGTGTTTATTACTACAATCGGTGATAAACTACCGTAATCGATCGTTTACTTTACCGCAATCAGTGAAGTTGTACTGCAATTGACCAGAGATACATTATTCATGTTTTGACCTAAAACCTTGAAAGAATTCTTCATTTGGTGTCCAAAACTAGTGTCTATCCCAGGAAAATGTGAAGAACATTGTGTGAATCTCAAAACATTAAAGATTATCCTTTCTCTGTAAAAGCATGATTATTGTCAAAAACATTGTTAGTTCGAAAGCTTAGACTCGAAATACCTTGATCTCATCATATCAAACATCATCATCTTTATCAAAGTGACTTTGTCCAAGGCAAAGGTCGGCAAATCTTGTCTTTTTATCATCACCACTTTGAGATCAAATTATATCAAAATCTGTCCTTAGAATTACCCCTGTCCAAAACATAACTCAGACTTCCTCAGAAAGGATCTTCTTCCTTGTTTGCTTTATATCACTTGTTTTAGTTACAAAACCTAGACCGCGCTATGTCTCAAACACCTCATGGAGACCCTTACACAAGGTCTAAGGCCAGAACTCAACCTGACGAGTCATATATCAACTGATTCCTCGCTTGGGAAACAGAGCAAGAGAACGATCCCTTCATGAACACCAGTTCTGCTCTATTCATTGAACAGCCCCGTGGGGCAACCTTTTTCCAAGATATCACAGAAGAAGAACTTGAAGATGTGGAGCAAGATGCTTATTCCACGAAAGTAGTTGACGATGTTGTAGAGAGGAACCCTGAATGTTACTTGGCCATGCTAATAAAGAAGGGAGTCAAACTCCTCGCTGAATTCAGTGTATCGACTATATGGTCCAAAAACCCTCTCGCAGGTCAAAACACTACTCAACCTCCTAAGATACTACCTGTTGTGTCTCCAATTTTCCACCATTGGTTTTACCCACATTGACACTGGCTATATCCAATCAAACCAATGACCTGACCCAAGCCAGCAAATATTCTACTCAAGGCATGACAGGCTTGCAACTAAGTGCACCCACGGTCACTAGTATGCCTCCACCTTTGGTCTCATGGCCAGGACAATCAAGCTCTCATGCTATGCCTTCCATCCCACCAAGCACCAACTGTTCTAAAATTATGTCGTTGCTGCAGTCAATTCACACTAGTCTTGGGATCAACACCTCATGCCCGCAAGGATCCATCTCTGCAGGAATGACTTACAGTCAAGGCCCGCCCAAGGCTACATCTTTGCCCATTCTGACACCAATCCAACCTCTGCAACAGCAACCCCAGCTTCAGTTGCCTCAAAACTAACCCTCACAACAGCAACCCCAGACTCAATTGCCTCAGTTCCAACCCCCGCAACAGCAACCCCAGCTTCAGTTGCCTCAGTTCCAAACCCCGCAGCAGCAACCCTAGCTTCAGTTGCCTCAGTTCCAACCCCCGCAATAGCAAACCCAGTTTCAACCCCAACCTCAGCAGCAATATCTACCCCAGCAGTTTCAACCCCATTTTCAATCACAACAACAAACACATCAAAACCCACCATGGGCTACCCATGTGCCCGCATTTACAAATCACTCAGTGGGAAATCAATATCAAGCCCTTAGGATGAAATCCTATGTTCCTACTCAAGGGACACAGAGGCGCAGCCTCATACCCACTACAACACAGAGGAATATCGTTACACATCAGCCTCAGAACCAAACGGACATGTTGATGCAACAAATGCAAACCCTTCAAACCCAAATGATGGATATGCAGAATCATGGGCAAACCAAATCCTACACCGCAGAGGATTTATACCCATACCCCTTCGATCATTCTCTACAAATGTCTCTGTTCCCAACTCACTTCTCAGTACCAAAATTTGACAAATATAGGGGCAATACCAACCCTATTGAACATATACAAGAGTTTTTTGATAGTTGTGTTGAAGTCGCACATAATGAGACATATTTAATGCGACTATTCCCACAAAGCTTGGTCAGACCAGCAATGGAATGGTTCTCGCATCTACCTCATGGCATTCAGTCTTGGGGTGAACTGGCTGAAAAGTTCATAGCTGGCTTCCATCGTAACATCGAGCGCAAGGTCAGCATCAAGGACCTTTGCGATATCAAACAAAAGGATGGAGAGTCTTTTGTGAAATTCCTACAGAGATGGAGGAATACGGAAAACCGCATAACATATGATGTGCCTGAACAAGACTTAATAGTCATGTTTGTTGACAATATAATTCCAAACATGT
The DNA here is from genome assembly GCA_018584345.1 of Thuja plicata. Classification (NCBI taxonomy): domain Eukaryota; kingdom Viridiplantae; phylum Streptophyta; class Pinopsida; order Cupressales; family Cupressaceae; genus Thuja; species Thuja plicata. The sequence goes on along the minus strand of MU226833.1, from coordinate 240,445 downwards.
CATTCACAACAGAGTTACAGTTAGCTCTGAACTTCACACAACTCATCAAAAGAGGAGTTCGTTGTGAGCAGAACTTAGTCAAACGAGGAATCCTTGCAGATCCCACACAAACGAATACAAACAAAAATGCAACGGACAAAGCTAAGTGGTGGAACAAAAACAAAAATGTCACTAGCGATGGTGTCATTGATGTGAATACAATCAACTATGCACAACCCAAGGTGTCACTGCAAGGCGCACCTATGGCCAACCAAAAACCCACAGGATCCACTCAATAAACATACACCCAAAACCAACCTCCTCTTGTACAAGTGCCTGTTGTGTCAAACAGTCAACAATAGAATCAACGCAGACCACGGTTTCAATTCTAGCAACGAGATTTCACACCATTGGGAGAGCCGATAGAATCAGCTTTACACAAGTTGATACAATCAAACACTATCACTCTCCTAGAAATTAGGGACTTTGAACAAGATGAAAACAAACCGAGGTGGTATAATGACAAAGATTTTTGCGAGTTTCATCGGGTGAAAGGGCACAAAATGGCTAACTGTTACCGATTGAAACATGCTATCCAAGATCTGATTGACACAGGGGTCATCGATGTGATGAATACCCAAACCAAAGGCACAACTGATCACACTATTTTCAATGATACCTTTCATGATCACAACAAGGGAAAAGCCTCCGGGTTTGGTGGACAAGCAAAACAAGTTAACTATACGTATGCCAACAGTGATAATGTTATCAATTGCCTCAATTCTTCATATAGCCATGTGGCTACGATCACTATCAAAGACCAAAGTAAGAATTGCGCTGTAACAATGCGTCACACCAGAGTCATCTTGCAAGGATTACCATCCTCACCTACTGTATCTGCCAATCCTAAAGCAAACTCAGATCCACAGACAAGCATAGTGGACCAACTAAAGTGCACACCTGCCCAGATCTCCATGTTTGACCTATTGCGCATATCTCCGCAGCATAAACTGGCACTTGACCAAGTCCTTCAGAATGCAGCTGTCCCAAGGGTCATAACACCCACGAGCTTCCAAACGATGGTCAACCATATAGCTGCTAACAAACATGCCACATTCACAGACCGTGATGTACTGCCACATAAACCCTTGCATAATGATCCCTTGCACTTACTTGTCTAGGTCCACAAAAGTGCTATCCGTAGGGTCCTTGTTGATGGTGGAGCTAGGTTAAACATCTGTACTCTAAATTTAATCAAGCAAGTGGGCTATTCAGAATCAAGCATTGATGTCACAAGGAGGATAAATATCAGAGCTTATGATGAAGAGGAAAGATCCTCTAAAGGTATTATCATTTTACCTGTTCGTATTGGTCCTGTGGTCAAAAACACTCCCTTCCAAATCTTAAACCTTGAGTTGGGATACAACATGCTACTAGGGAGACCTTGGATACATGAAATGCAAGTTGTACCTTCGACATACCATCAATGCATCAAGTTCCCACACCAGGGAGAGGAGATCATCATAAAGGGAGATCCCAAACCTTTTCAATATTGTAATGCGGTCCAAATCAGCACTGATAACCAGGTACCATCAAACCAAGATGCAAGCATCCCATCCTCTTCAGATTTGAATCCCAAGGATGTTACACGGACAGCAAGAAAGATAGTCATTAACCATGACGCAAGTATTCCCTCCTCTTCAGATTCAAATCTTAAAGATATCATACAGAAAGCAGGAAAGATATCCATCACGGACAAGGGCTGTGGTGAATACAGATATGAAGAGGCTTTTACCATCACGCACATGCCTCAAAGCCCAAGAACTCATGGCATGCCACAACCTTTTATTGCAACGAAAACTTTGTAGCCTATTCTATTTAGATGTCCACCCACAACCTTTGTCTGATGGGGAGACATAGCGGAAGAAAATCCTTTTTAACAAGACATCAATACCTGGTTATACCAAGATCCTCCTGAGACAATCCGACCACCACTACCCCTATCAAACTATGGTAATGGTTACACAATGATACAAAGATTTGGGTATGATGGTACAACCAGGCTGGGGGCAAGACAACAAGGCATATTTGAATTGCCTCTCCCACCAACCCAGAGAAACACGAGAGGGTTGGGCTATGGACAACAAAGCACCAGTCCTGTAATCTAAGACATTCAAGTTAATTAGGAACAAATAGCAAAGATTCACCGGGGGTACAACACAGAACATGTCTTAATAAGCAACATATTAGCACAGTTGTTGCCCGCCGAAGAGGGAACTAGACAAACCTGAATAGACCTCCATATAGCAATCGATGAAACCAAGGAAGTGAGGCATCTGACAAGTGTTCTATTGAGACTGACTCCCACGAGTATGAGTGGAGATCGCTTCATGAATCTGAACCGTCAATACCAAATTATTCCCCTGGGACAGACATTATCATAAATCTAGCAGACCTATTTGACCAACTGACCATTACCGAACAACCCTGCATAGACAAGCATGTCATTTATTAGACCTCAAGTGGTGCATCCACATCACAGTCTAGTTTTGTAGGAACCATATCTGTCATCCCTTTCAGGCAACCAGAGCCAAACAAACGTGAAAGTATCTATCTTGTGCACCCTGAGCTCATAGAGTGGGATCAACAAGGACCACCTGATTTAGATGTCTTTGATAACGATGAGGCGATATGGGACTAAGGGAAGGCATTCCATGAAGAGACCACAAGGCAGGATTCTCCATTAACCTCGACAGAGCGACATATTTCAGGGAGGAAGCTCCTCTTTCCAATCCACAAAAGAAAAAAGAACAAAAGAATGATAAAAAGCTAAAACATGATGTATCTTCTAGCGAAAACCTCACTGAGGCGCTAGAAGATGGAAAGAAGGAACTCCTCCCCTTGATAGAGGATAAATCAACATTACTAGTAGAAGAAACAGAGGAAGTCAATTTGGGAGATGAAAAAAACCCAAAGAACATATACTTGGAAAAATCACTCACCCCTGAGGAGAGAGAACAGTTCATCAGTTTCTTCAAGGCAAGGATGATCAATTTCGCAAGGTCCTACTCGGATATGCCAGGGTTAGATCCAGAGCTAGTACTACACCATCTCCCGTTGCTACCCAATGTCAAACCTGTCAAGCAAAAGCTGAGAAAGATGCATCCCCATGTTGCATTGCTAGTCAAGGCAGAGTTGAAAAAGCTCCTGGATGCTAAGTTCATAAGACCTATACCATAGGCAGACTGGATATCTAACTTAGTACCAGTTACAAAGCACAGTGGTCAAATACAGATTTGCACAGACTTCAGGGATCTCAACATAGCTTGTCCCAAGGATGACTTTCCTTTACCCAACATAGATATGATAGTAGATCTAATCGCTGGATATCAAATGCTATCACTCATGGATGGCTTTTCAGGATATAATCAAATAAGGATCGCACCAGAGGACCAACATAAAATAGCTTTCACATGTTCTTGGGGGACATATTGTTGGAATGTCATGTCGTTTGGTCTAAAAAATGTCAGAGCGACATATCAAAGGGCTATGACAACTATATTTCATGATCTCATCCACAAAACAATGGAAGATTATGTGGACGACATACTATCCAAGTCAATACTTCGCAAGGATCATCTACAAGTATTGGGACCAATCTTTGATAGAATGCAGGAATTCAAGGTCTGTCTAAACCCAAAGAAATGTGCATTCAGTGTCACAGTAGGAAAATTACTGGGGTTCATAATGTTACATAGAGGAATCGAAGTGGACCCAACAAAGGTCAAAGCAATATTGGACATGCCTCCACCATCAAACCTGAGACAACTAAGAGGGTTACAAGGAAGGCTCCAATCAATCATGCATTTCATAGTTCAGCCAGCAGACAAGTGTCACCCATTCCAACATCTATTGCACAAAGACACCAAATTCATATGGACAGAGCAATGCGAACAGGCATTTCAGATATTCAAAGACTACCTTCTCAAGTCTCCTATATTGGTACCACCAGTCCAAGGTAGACCACTGCTTCTATATATCTCAGCGATGGAGTCAGCGTTAGGTGTACTCTTGGCACAACATGATGACGCAGGAAAAGAGAGGGCCATCTACTATCTAAGAAAAACATTGGTTGGATATGAGCTAAACTATACGCCAATTGAAAAGTCATGCCTTGCAGTTGTCTTTGCCTCCTAGAAGCTGAGACATTATATGTTGAGTCACCAAACAAAGTTGATCGCACATATGGACCCTTTAAAGTATCTCCTAAGCAAAGCAGCGCTCACCGGACTGCTGGCAAAGTGGGTAATGATCTTAAGTGAGTTCAACATTGAGTACATAGACATAAAGGCCATCAAAGGACAAGTGATCGCAAATCAACTAGCAGAGGCACCAATACAAGACCACCAGCCTATTATTTCTGACTTTCCAGACGAATCTATCATGAAACTACAACCGGCGATTGAGGTATGACAGCTTTATTTTGATGGATCATGTATGAACCATGGTGCAGGGGTAGGGATAGTGCTTATCACTCCAAATCATGATTCAATTCCAAAGTCTTTTAGACTTAACTTCCCATGCACCAACAACATAGCAGAATATGAAGCACTAGTCATCGGTCTAAAGATAGCAATTCAATGGAGAATCAAGAACCTTAAAGTCTTTGGCAATTTGAAGTTGGTCATTAGTCAAGTCAAAAATGATTATATGACCAAAGATGAGAAACTCATACCATACAGAGCACAGATGGAAAAACTACGCACCAAGTTCCATTACATCTTCTTCGAGCAAGTCCCACAAGCACAAAACAAAGCTGCAAATGTGATGGCTACTATAGCATCACTGATTGATATGCCAGGCAATGAAACAAAATTCTAGTTTCTAGTGGAGCAACTCTTGGTGCCATCACATCAGGCATCCATCACAGAATCATCATGCGTCCTTGTTGGTCCTGAATCCCCATGGTACCAAGATGTCTATAACTATCTCCAAAACAATGTCTTACCTCCCAACTTGTCTAGGAACCAGAGAATGTCCCTCATCCGCCAAGCCTCTAGGTATACCATCCTCTCAACTACTTTATATAGACGAATCTAGATGGAATGCTTCTACGATGTCTCACTTCCATGGAATCCCATAAAGCTTTGTACGAGGTACATGAAGGAATTTGTGGAACCCACGGAGGTGGCAACAACTTAGCTAAGAAGATCATCCGAATGGGATACTATTGGCCCATAATAGAGACAAATGCACACAAACATGTTCAAAGGTGTAGACAGTGTCAGATCCATGGAGACCTCATCCATGCACCAAACTAGGAACTAAATCCTGTTACATCACCATTACCATTTTCAATGTGGGGATTTGATCTAGTGGGCAAAATTACACCTTCTTCGAAAAATGGACACAAGTACATCATAGTAGCAACAAAGTACTTCACCAAGTGGGTGGAAGCAATTCCCCTCACATACATCACTGGAAAGAAAATAACAATGTTCATACTTAACCAAATTATCTGTCGATACAGGATCCCTCAAACAATCTTGACAAATCATGGTACACCTTTCCAGAACAAGGATGTTGAAGAGCTGTGCGAGAAATTCCATATCAAACAAGGGTTCTCCTCATTTTACTATCCTCAAGGGAACGGCCAAGCCGAAGCCACAAATAAAACAATCTTGAAGATCTTGAAGAAAACACTGAACAAATTAGGGCGAGACTGGCATTTACAGCTTAGTCCTACATTATGGGCATACATAACTAGTGTGAGAACACCTACAGGACCCACTCCTTTCTCCTTAGTCTATGGATTAGAGGCAGTATTACCCCTCGAAGTGGAAATCCCATCCCTAAGGATATCATTGAAGAACCTAGTTTCAGATGAAGACTATAGAGTAGCAAGGCTCAGTGAACTGGAGTTACTAGATGAAAGAAGACAGCATGCCTTTGACCACTTACAAGGATATCAAATCACCTTAGAAGGAACTATCATAAGAAGGTGAAGCCACGAACGTTTCAGGTAGGAGACCTTGTCCTCATGGAAAATCAGAAGAATCAAGCAGAGCGAGTAAAACCTAGAAAGTTCGAGCCTAACTAGCTAGGACCATTTGTCATTGTCAGCTCTACTCAGAGTGGGGCATTCATCCTAGCAACACCAGAAGGAGATCAGATCCCCGGATACATCAACAACATGCACCTCAAGAGATTCTACCCTTGAGGTATGTTGGTGCCCAAAAACACTGAATTGAATTTCCATTGGACTTGCCAATCCAATGATGGGAAATCCAATTATTTTTGGCCAACTAACGGAAATGATCAATTATGATCCTCTTCCCCTACGCTTATGGCTCTGCAGGACCAAGGCGGGTGAACCTTCACTTGAATAGGCTTTTTATGGCAGATAACCTCTGTATGAAACTCAAACTTCCGTCTCTCAAAGTATGGCAAGGAACTTGATATAAATATAACTAAAATCAATATATCATGAACTGTAAATTGAAATACTTTAAGTAATTGAAATAATGTTTAGTAAATGTGTATGTAATTTAAAATGAACAGATAGATAAGATATCACAAAACTATAA
>MU226833.1:184416-216992 GCA_018584345.1 Thuja plicata | reverse complement strand
ATCCCATTTAATGTACTTCATCATATTATTAATTATTGGGCATAGATTTTAGGATTCCATTTTTTAGAGTTTTATCACTTTATAGGACTCTAAATTTTGCCAAAAATTGAGAACTCCAACAAGGTCTCTATGGTTAAGGCACCTATCTACATATCCAGCAAATACCAAAAAAATTAAAAAATACAAATGTTACCTTGGTGAAAACCTAGCAATCAGGCACCTTGGCGACAACAAAAAAAGTAAGGAGAAACAAAATTGCTCTCTCAGTGAAAACCTGGCAGTCAGGTGCTATTGAGTAGGTACCTTGGTGAAAACCTAGCAAACAGGTGCTGAGTGTTCAAAATCTAGCTTCACCATCAATGAGCTCCAAAAGCTTGAGCAAATTACAAATGCAAGACTGACTGTCCAAAGTTGTATCTAGAAGCACACTCCCCTTTGAGCACCAAGCACTTACCCATGGTTAATACTTGTCCACTAGACTAGGGGGCAATTCTAAATATCCTGAAAAAATCCTAAAAAAATCAGAAAACTCATCAAAAAATTCAAAAAAGATCAAAAATGAAGAGAAAATCAATCTTCATAAAAAACATTCAAAAAATTGCAAAAAAAACCAAAGCTATAAAACCAACTCGGTTATCAAGAGAGAAGAGGGCGATCACGCCCAGTCAATCAATGTCACAATCATGAGCTATGCAAATCAGCATTGGGCCCATTTGACACAGCTTGATCAGCTACCAAAATGATCAAATCAAATCTATCAATTGTCATAATCATGAGCTTTGCGAACCAGCATGGGGCCCATCTGACACAGCTAGATCAGCTGCCAACATGATCAAAGCAATCAATCAATCCAATCCTATCAATCGTTTTACACAGTGATGGATACGCTCAAACTAGACAGGTCAGTCTTATATGAGTAATCTATTTTTGAAACCAGACACACTCAAGCAATCAAGCCAATAAAGCCTATCCAAACAGTCGAGCCAATCAAGAGAATCCAACTGCATCAAGGAACCATCCAAAAATGTTGACTAGGTCAGTCAAGTTGGTCAGATGTCAGTCTATATTTTGCGGTTATGTTCTTACGCTACTCTAGGATCTACCATGTGAGGAGAGTAGCTATGATAGATCATGACTTATTTTCTTTGATTATTGTCTGTTGAATGTTCACTTTGATTTCAGGGCCATGATGATTTAGGATAAATGCGGTAGGCACTGTCACTTATCTGGCAGCCGTGCAGTTCCACGATTTGAGCTTAACCCTGGGAAAGAATTGGACATTCCTTCTCTTTTATTTTTCTTGTTTGGTTTATAGAATCAAGAGCTCGCAGCACTATTCAGATCGACTCTGAGTTGCTTTGGAGTTCTATCTTGGTTTCTATGGTCTTTCCCTTTATGTTCCAAACAAGAGCTCACGATGCTATCCAGATGGACTCTAGGGGCGTAGGAGTTCTATCTTGTTTGCTTGGCTTTCCCTTTCGGAAATCAAAAGCTCACAGTGTTATCCAGATGAACTCTGGATGCATAGGAGTTCTATGTTGGTTTCTTTGTTTTAGATTAATTCAAAGGACAAGCGGTATCCAGATGGTCAATATCTAGGTGCTCTTGGCTCTCTTTTCTTTTCAAATAAGGAACATAGTTGAACCCAAATGGTCAATATTTGGGTGCACTGGGTTCTCTTTCTATTCAATCTCTCTACTCCTTCTGCTATCAAGAGGTCATGGCGGTATCCAGGTGGTATGTGATCTGGATCATTCGATGCTCTTTGAAATTTCTGAAAAATACAAAAAAAAGATGCAATGATGACAATTATTGGAAATAGGGGCAGCGACTTGGGACATTCATCCTTTCTATCAGATCATATCTATCCAAAAAAAGCAAAAAGAACATGTTTCTATTATTCCATTCTATTAGATCAATCTCAGAGAATATCTATCAAACTAACTTCTTTCTAACTAACACATGCATTACTCAGATATTTTGTGCATAATAGATTGCATTCATTCCATTAAGTACATCAAAAAAGAAAAAAAACATAGTAATTGCATACATGATAATCATAAAATCACATGCATCCATAAGCATCTCATATAAACATGAATTTCATTTTTACCATCCTGCATGAACATGTTAGTATCATAGGAAAAGTAAATCATCAATATACGAGTCTGCATAATAGAATCATATTGCATATACATCTCATCATCTAAACCACCAAATCATATAGAATCATACGTAAAGCAAAGTAAACGATTACACATCATATCAGAAACACTAGCTGCATCTCATATAAATCAAAATATTTGAGTACAATGAACGGTCGCAAGTATGATCAAAGAAAGTAATCAATATATAGATATCAGTGTGTCGGGATACAAAAAATGGTACTACTCAGAGTATATACAATGGAATCACTACAAAAATGGCACATGATACATAAGTCAATAGGAGCTACCCCCACCCTCGCCAGGAGGTGGATGAGGGGGTGGCATGTCAGAATTTGTCCTATTGGAGGAACCAGGAGCTCTAACACCACTGCTCTGAGATCGTTGGGCCCTGCTAAATCTCTGTGAAGCTGTGTAACTAGGCACCCTCTGTGCTGTAGGAACTGCGCCCTCATAATGATGCCTCCAATACTCAATCTCTCTTTGAGCATCATGCCCAGTTCTGCAGTACCTGTCAAGAACCTCCCAGTGTGAGACATACTATACACTGTCAATAAATGAGCGAACCTCAGCTCGAGCCTGTCGCTCTCTGGACTCGGCCGCTGTAACCCAGGCCTCCAAAGCAGTAGCACATGCATCAGATAAGGAAAGTTAGGCTTGAAGGTCCTGAACCTGCTGAGTGAGGCACTCCACCTCCGAGGGATCATCATCCATGCCACCCATAGCAACGTCCATGTCCCCCTCCTCTGTCCTGTCCCCCAAACCCTCACCTCCTCTCCTCCTGGCAACCCAGGAACCATCAACACTCTCTAAGCTCTCCCCTGTGCTACTACCAGTGCTGCCACTATCCCTAGAGGAACCAATCTTCGCACTCTTCTCATCTAGAGCCTCCACGTCTATATCCCCAATCTCAATATCATCATCCTCAATAACCACTCTATCCTCCTCTCTAGGGGCCAAAACAACAGTTGTCCGCCTGCGTACTCTTTGAACCAACTGAGGCACCTCCTCCTCCATGGCCTCCTCATCCTCCAAAATAGTGCCCAACCCAACTCGACGAGCACTAGTCTGTCCCCCACTCCTGCCACCACTAGTCCTAACCCCGCCACCAGCACCCCTGGGACCAGGATCATCACCTCCATCATCTCCCCCACCCCATCCTCCATCTCTCCCACCATCCCTCCCTCCCATACCCCATCCACCATCTCTCCCCCCATCCCTACCTCCCCTGCCACCACCTCTCCCTCCATCACGACCTCCCCTACCATGTCGTACCCGTTGGGCCCTCCTCATAATAGTCCTAGCAATAGGACGCGACACATCTATAAGGGCAACCGGGCGATGCTGCAACCAATGGGCATCATACTGGGGTGTAGTGCCTGCAAAAGGCAAATTCAACTATCAGTACCAGAACAGATAAAGACATAAGTATCAAAACAAGATATGAGCAAGTATCATAGAGCAGAAAGGAAGTACATAAGCAATCAGAAACAAGACAAACCTGGGTCTATAGTGGCAAAGCGCTAGCTCCATGCCACAAGAAGCAAACCTAAAAACTCAGTGTGAGTAACATCAAGTGATACTACACCACCCCAAACAGTAGTATCCCTCAACCTTCGAGCAAGGTATGCATAAGAATCATATACATCCTGTTGCTCTCGAAACTAGCGCAACACGCTATCAGTGTTGTGAAAGTCTATCATATGAATATGATCAGTCACATGACCAATCAAGTACCTCCGCTGATGACAGAATGGAAGATGGATGTCCTCTCCATCCCAGATGGAACAATCTCTATACGACCTCCAAATGAAATAAGGAATCATATCTAACTATTGATGTCAGTATGTCAAGTGACCCATATGCATCTGAACAATGGCTCCATCATACATGAAGACATATGGCCCATCAGCTGGAAGGGCATGGGCACCAATAGGATGACATACGACAATATGCTCCCATGCCCAGATCTGAAGGAGGGTCGCACCGCAGCCGAGCGACTTACCATCAAGGTAAGCTGCTTATAATATATGAAAATGCATGTGGGCCAACATGCATGGACCCCAAGCAAATACAGTATGATCCCTAACCATGCTTTGTAATACACTACCAAAGCCGACAGAAAAACCATGCTGTCGACGATCGGGGCATAAGATGCCACATATCAAACTGCCCAGCAAAGTGGACAGTCTGTCAAGGCCCAACCTGAATCTGGACCATGGAATATCATAGTCACTAGCAAGCCTGAGCTGATCCCGGGGCAATCCAGAAAGCTCAGTCAATGCAACAACACTAGTGCGGGTCGAATACTCCACACGCTCGCCCTGGATAGGGAGTTGGAGGATGCGATACACATTCTCCAAAGTTACTGTACACTCACCAGTGGGTAACCAGAAAGTGCAAGTCTCTGAATTCCACTGCTCTACAAGAGCAGAGATCAGACCCCTATTGGTCATGATCTTGGGCATATAACAAAGCCAGTACAAACCAAGATCGCGAAGCAATGACCTCTCATCCTCTATCAGCTGAAATCTATATACAAGACCCACCGGCCTGGACTCTCGACAGTGCAAGATCCGTCCAGTGAACTGCACATAAAATTAAATAAAAAAAATATCAATTTCAGTCATTGAGGAAAGTAACTGAAGCAAGAAAAAGCAGATAACAAACAAGGACATCAGGCAAACAGTGCTAAAAAATCAATTGCGGTAATAAAGCAATACAAATGCGGTACTTTTAGGCGATTGTGAAACACAAATGACAAATGCGGCATACAAAATTCAATTGTGGTATTTAACATACACAAGTGCGGCACACTTATCAATTACGGTATCTAACCGGCAATTGCGTCATTTAAATCGCAATTGCAACAAAATCGTAACCGATTGCGGCACGCATCGTATTTTTTCAAAAAAGTACATTTTTTAAAAGCAATAAATGAATGCATTAATGACATGCAAAGTGAGAAAACTCACTGGACGTCCAGAGCCAGATGGTCTGCGGTAGGTCTGGACTCGGTCAGATATGTGAGTGACACCAGGAAGGCCAGCCATCGCTAGAAAATAGGAAAAAAAGAAGGCAGAAATCATAAAGCAAACTCACCAAGATATCAGAGCTCCAAGATCGCAATGTGGAGAATGAATGGCTCTTTTGGCTATTTATAAGGGTTCTGAAAAACCCTAATTTCACTAGGAGCTCTGAAATTTCTTTCCGGTCCCCGAAAACTTCGACAGTCAATAACAGGGGCATATGAAACCATTTTTCAAATCCGTCAGCTACCTAGTTTCAAATATTGTAGTTTCAACAAATTAACACTCATGTCGCGACTTTTTGCTCAAAATTGTTGAGGGGGCATAAATACACCTACTACTGCCGGGGCAAATTGGGAAAAAATCAAAGAATCTTTGACACACTGCGACAAGTCACATCGCATCAAAGAGGGGAAAATGTAGACACCCTAAAATGGACAGGCTTGCGACTTTACATTAAAAACACTAATTTTCATCTATTAATTAATGATTTTTTAATCATTAATCAATCATCTATTTTCTTCTAAATTCATTCCCCAAATCATCTAATAAGATTCCCAAAATTAATTAAATAATTAATTTTATTTAATTAATTGTCTTTAATTGATTAATTACCATTATTTAATTAATTAAACTCAATTTCCTATTGTTTAAATTCAAATATTTAAACTTACTAATTAAACTCTTCCAATTAAATTAATTTAATTTCATCAAATAAAGAAATTCTTAATCAAAAAGAATTCAATTATCTCACATGTTGAAAACAATAATTAAATAAATAAATAAAATGTTCATTTATCTTCAAAGAGATAACTCCAATCAGATCACATGGGTTACTCCACCCATCTCTCTAGTCCACATGGGTAACTTCACCCACCTCTTCAGTTCAAAAAGATAACTCATAATTAGCTCTTCAGTCAACCAAGCTTTATCTCCTCTTTACCAAATGAAGAGGTGGAGTTTACTGATGGCTTCTCTAGTTCCTTTTAATCTCAACCATTCATCTCCCTATCTCTGGGATGGATCTCAACCGTTCATATCATCACCAATTCCTATATAATAAACCCTTCATAACCATTTGAAGGATCCAGGATTTCAAGCTCTCGTGCGCCATTACTATGTCAGTTTGGTTCTAGCATTCAAGCCATCTTGCAATCACACACACACATTTCAATTAGCAAATTCTCGACACTTCTCAAGTCATAGACGCTGCCCCGCCAATACTGAGCATCAAGAACAATGTTTCAGAAGGAGTAGAGAGAAACAATAGAGGCTTCAAGCATCGTGGGGTTTGCATTCATTTGTTTTCCTTTCTCTTGCTTGTACATTTTTTTTATTATGTTTCATTGTTATTCGTTTTAGTAGTATTGTGTACTTGATTCATATCAATTGTGAAACCTTTGCTACTAACCCTTGCCTTTGGAAAGCTTGGGAACCACGGATCACGATAAAAGGAGGCGTACAGCTACAATAACATTAACGGGGAAGTGTAACAGTAGTTATTATGGCTAACTTTGTGCACCCACTAAGTCTAAACTATACATTGGGTTTCAAATATTTTTTTGGTTGTCTCTATATGCGACTTAATTGCTTGCAAAATATTTTATGTCTTATAGGTAGTAACGATGCTCCCTATATAATTTGTTAAACATTGAAGGGTAAAAAAGTGGTTATTTCAAAGTGTCCCTAATACATGTCGTTTTTGTGTCATTACCCATTCACCAAATAACCAAAAAATGAAAAATAGTTAACTACCAATCAGAAAATACTTATTTATAAACTAAATGAAGAATGAGTTTTCCCACACTTACAAATTAAATGTTAAGAGAGGGGCCTAATAAAAATGTGTCCCATCCTACCTTGCATAAAAATGGTCACGTAATAAGTTATGTTAATAGGTGTGTAGAGTAGGCGGGGAGCCCTAAAATATTTTATTTTGGCAATGCTTTGGGGGTGATTTTCCCTACAAACGAGCTTTATTTCTTCTCACAATGCAACAATGTGCTTTTTGATGTGCTTTTGGGTTGGTCGCTTCTAAGTAGTGCTTCCCCACACTTTCTCCCTCCAGTTAGTTGTCAACAATAAAAAAAAAATTATCATTTCTATTATTGTTGTTTGATGTCTTTTTTCATCATTTCTTTGTATGGCATTGAAGATTTCATTGAAACGACTTCTTTCACTTTATACTATGAAATCATAACATGGCATGTGAAATAAAAATAACATATTGAACATTTCATGGTTTTAATCAGAATCTCTATTTTTTAATAATGAAATATAATGAGTATACGATTATTGTGCCAAAATTTTTATTGGTTTGAGGATAACTCGTCATGCATGCTCTCCAGGTTTGAAGAAACCTCTACCCATCATTTTCCTTACATTTTGTAGACAATGATAAGAGTTAATATATTTTAATCCACTTTTCTTGCCAATATCGAATCACTCTATGTATGTTGTGTAAGGTTTCATTAAACTGCAAAATAATAATGTGGGCTATTTGGATTTATAGTTATTAACCCATATTTTTAACAGGTTTCATGATTAAATATCAAGCATTATCTTAGGGTTTGAAGAAGCTTTGATCCATCATTTATTTTTGTATTTTGCAACCAACGTCATGGGATAGTCAAATTTCCTCTATTTTTCTTGTCAATTTCACATCATTGTTTAGATGATGTCATGTAGGGTTTCATTGAAATGATTTCTTTTTTTCTATTAAAGATATATGAAAATTCATAAAAAGCGATTACATTCAGGTATCTTGCTCATACCAGCTACCAAAAAGAGATTCAGACATATATGTTTAGTAGATTACATATCAGTCCTACATCCATATCTAACTACACCTGACTACCATATCTAAAATAGAACATAAACAACAAGGGATCCAAAGATCACTATCTAAGTACGAAGAAGATACAAAAAGATAATGTGAAAGAGACTGTGTAACAGAGGAATATCACATAAAGTCATCATCCTTGTAGGGTACCCATGTCACCCATCCTTGTTGTACTTCCATCCACCTAAGCACTTCATCTTAACTAATACGTTGTTCATAGGGGTGGGTCAGGGATTCTGCTACTAGAAAATAGGTCCTGGTATAGCATTGATAGGGACTGCATTGATCACTGGTCTTTCATCTTTATTAAGGTCTTTAACTTCTATCATGAATTTATGGAGTGCAGCTCTAAAGGGGGCTAGCTCCTGGTATCCTCTTGACCAGGTGTATCCATGGGAGACCTCCCATGAACCCAATCTAACCATGCCATGTTTGAAAAGGTCCTCTAGCTTCTTCCTTTTAATCTTTATTACCACTATCACCTACACAGTAATTTTATGGTATATTAGCCTCTTGAGAGACTCAATAAGGTTTATGTAGTTACCACCAAAAACAATATCATTTCTCATTATCCATATATTCCACATAATTAAAGTATAAAGAAGTGCAAAAACTATTAAAAGGCTTCTTCAATCCACTAATATGACCAGAGATGATCTCTAAGACAGAGGCCTCATAATGTTGTGGGAAGCCAAATAGCTTCCAGATTTCAAGAGCAAAGGGGTAGCTAAGGAAAACATGGCTAACATATTTAGGGAGAGAGAAGAATGAACATATACTAGGTTCACCACTTGGAAGTCTGAATGGTAGCTTGTGCAAGAGGAGATGACATAGGAACATTTAATATTAGGCTCAGTAAGGGAGGAACAAAGATTGAAAAATATTTTGGACCATTTCTCAGGCTCAAGGTTGAGGTTCCAACAGGAATTCAAATGGGGGAATATGGAGCAATCTTTAGTAAGGAGTCTATACAATTGCTTGGAGCTAGACTTAGTAAGCAAGGTACCATCGAACCACCTGAACTGGAGATGGCAATCACCGTCAACATACATTTGTTTGTGAAGGAAGAGATCAGCACACGCTTCCTTAATAGCATAATAGGTTCTAAATTGATAGTCAGGGAGGGAAAATCTATTTTTCATACCATCCCAGTCTACAAGTAGGTCATCTCGAAAGATGTCAGCCAAGTAAGAGATGCCTTTTTCATTCCACTTCCTAGCTGAACATCCTTGAAGCAGTGCTAGAGGCTTCTGCTGGAATTAATGGGAAGTAGTATTGAGAAGGGAGGGGTGAATCAGTACCTCAAACTTTTAACACCTTTCACAATTCATCATTAGTAATAATTCATTACTGCATTACCGACCATTACTGTTGTTCTTTCTTACGAATGTATTGTTCATTTACAATCTTTAATAGTTTGCAACATTCATAGAAACATTCATGAAAATGATAAACACATAACACAAGATATGGTATTGTAGAAAACTCCTATTAGGAAGTAAAAACTGCGATGGGGATGACACCCACAAAACTTCACTATCTACAGAATGGAAGGGAGTCGGTTAAGGCTTACAATTTGATCACTTTTGATGATCTACCATGTTAGGAGTATTAAGGTGGAGACCTGTTAAGATCTACTATGTTAAGAGCTTTAGCAATACTGATTTAAGTGTGCACTCAGTTATGAGATTTACAATAAGACTGTTAAGTCCACCTTTCTTGAAAGGATTTCATATGCGTACTACACTTGTTAGAATGGGTACAAATGTTGACCTGGCTGTATGAAATCTACAATTGCTAATTACAGATCTTATTAAAGCTCTCAGAATAACAATATCACCTTAAGTGATTGATGAATAACTTTTCTCTACTCGTTGGTAGCCTCTATTTTGTTCTTGAAACTGATTTGATTCTATTTCTGTCCTTCTGCATGAATTCACTTGTCTGGTCTCTAGATGCTCTCCGTGGCTACAATCTTCATTAAAAAACTACTATTCTCAATAGATTGAGCACCTATTTATACAAGTATTTGACGTATCTTGGAATCACGTATTACAATGTTAACTCTTAGATCCAAGGTTTACAACTTGACCTTGATCTTTAGTTTGCATGTTTTAAATCAGTAAAACTAATTAAAACAATAATAAATACATTACTTCCTCTTCACATAATGGATTTAAAAGTAAATCAATAAGCTATAAATACAACTTCAGTGATTTATCTGACATGGAAAGGCAGATCCATTTTTTGCGGGATGTAACTGACTGTCGGTTCTTGGTTGTCGGTTTGAACTTGAAGTCTGTCGGCGTTCCTTTGTTATCGGGTTCCCTTTGTCTATTGGGTTCCTCTCTTTGTTGTTCTGTCGGGTTGCACTGTTGTTACTCGTTGGGTTTCCTTTACCTTTTTGTCATTGGATAACACTGAATAGTGTTTGTCAGGTAACCTTGGCGTCGGGTAGTGTTGTTCCCTGTCTGTCAGTGTAGTGATAACCGATGGTGCAGATCATGTTTTTCCTTGTGTATACTAATGGAAAAATATAATGCCTTCAATCTCCCCCTTTGACATTAGTATCAAAAACTGATATGTGCATAATACTAAAGTGTTTAGTATGTACACTATGTTTATATCCTTGTCATTATATGACTCCCCCTAATTGTATGCATCGGTATAGTATAAGTATATGTACATATATACTATACATTCTCTGTTCTTTGCTATGTATGTACATATTATTTCCTCTTTCTTTTACTATACATATTATCTCCCCCTTTTAACTGAGGTGAGTGAACATATCAATTTCCCCCTTTCTTTGATACTTATGACAAAAAATGTACAACTTATAATATGCCAAAGTTGTGACAAAAAAGTGTAACTTACAATGTGTCAAGTATATTGGAATGGGTGGTCTTGATGTCTTCTAGCATTTTCTCCCATTTTTATTTTAGTTGTTCTAGTGCCACGTGTTGTAGCTCTAGTCCCGCATGCATATCATAAATGTTGTCTAGGACAAACATTTTAGGGGTGGCAATTAATGTATTTGCCTCTATCACATGTTGTTGCAGGAGTGAAAGTGTCGGTAAGAGCTGAGCTTGGAGCTCATTCACCTCATCTCTGTACTTCATCTCTGCAATCTATATGTCCTATCTCTATTTCTGAGCCAGTTTGATTTGTTCATCATGCAATTTAATTGCTTCTTCATTATTGGTGAGACTTTGTGCACTAGACTTAAGATCAACATCAATTTGTGCTATCTGGTCGGTATACTTCTGAGTGAGTTGATCTAGTGCACACAATTTCTGTATTAAGGTAATAGCTTCTATGATGATTGGATCAATTGTACTTACCAATTCAGATAGCTTTACCTTTTCCAGTGTCACTTCCTTGCTTATCTTCTCGGCTAGCTTGAACTCATACTTTTTTTCAAGTCTCTCTTCCATAACCTTCTCAGCATCAATATTCTGAGATGTTATTGCATCTGTGAGTATTACTAGTTGATCAAGCATTGGAGCTTTTTTATCAATATCTACATCTGGTACAATTTGTTGAAGTATACCTCTTGCTACTTCTAGTACCTTTGCTTCCTTTGCAGCTCTCTTTAGTTTGTCTTGTATTGCTTTTCTCTCACAGAGTCTGGCATACTTTGTCAATGCAGTTGGATCCAATGTCCTTGGATCACAAACTAGAATCTCAATGATTTCATCTAGAGTTACTGGATTCTTATGCTTTCCCTTCTTCTTCTTTGAGATTTGTGGGGATGTAGAGGTATGAACTACCATAGCTAGTTCATTTCTTCTATCTGAAGTGCTTGGTGAAGGCTTGGAGGAAGATGCTTCGTGTGTTTTCTATTCGGTTGGCACCTATTGGTTTTGTGAAGACATCTCTCCATCAACCTTGGGTGTCTCTACAGGTTTTTCTTTTGATTGCTTCTTCTTCTCATCTTGCTTTGCTTCTTCACCTTTTTTTGTCTGTGTCCCCTTCTTCCTTTTGTGTGTCCTCTTTATTTTGATCAATAGACTTATCTATCTAATCATCGGTTGCATCCTTCTCTGCAGTTGTTTCCTTTGTATTATTTGTGGTGTCTTTTGTTTCTCCATCACCCTTGTCCTCGGGTGTGCTTGTGTCCTCTGCTGCAGATCCATTGTTACCCTCTAAAATATTGATTGCCTTCATTAATACAGGCATATTGCTTTGAGTAGTAGCTTGGGTTGTATCCAGAGTGGTGTCCTGATCGTCAGTTTGATATTTTTGAGCATTGACATCCTCATCTTTTTGCACTTGGTCTGTAGGGTCTGGTTCTTTTAAGTCCATGACTAAAGTGTCCTGCACTGTCTCATCAACAACATTAATTATTGTATGATATGATGTTTGCAATTCTTGTTGTTGTGTTTGATCCTTAAGTGTAATAAATATCACTTCATCTTTCTTCTATGGATCTTTATCAGAGTCATAGTTGCTGATATCTTGGATGTCAAGATCATCCATGACTTTGTCTAAGTTTATGGTCTCATTGTCACTTTCAGTGTTGTCCAGAGCAATGTGATGAGGACTTGCATTGTCTTTCTCCTCCTCTCTATGAGGTGTGTTGGTGAGAAGTAATTGATTCTCACCACTTGTTGACTCTGTCGGTAGATCCAAGAGTTGTCTCCATTTAGTTTCAGTCATTTTATCTAGCTCTATGAATTTGTTTTCTAGCACTTTGTATGCCCTTATCTTGGCTACAAATTTTCCTGAGTGCTTCTTGAGTATTTCTTTGATTTTTTCAACCTTGGATTCGGGAGGCATTAGTGTTAATAGTACCCTCTCCCTCGCTTCTATTTTGGTTTGCAGAGCATATGACCATTGTTGGTATATCCTGTTACTCAGCTCTTTAGGTAGTTTATTGACAAATTCAGCTGGTGCATATTTGTACTTGATCATTGACTTTATAACTGTCTCTTGTATCTTGTTCTAGTCCTCTGCGTTTAGTGTATCTCATTGTCTGATTTTATTATTAGACATGGTTCTAAATGTAGCAATAGATTCGGCAGCTTCATCAACAGTTTGATTCATGTAATTCTTCTTTACTACATCTGGCTCATCATCTTTAGTATCTTCTATGTCAGCCTTTGGCCTAACCAACCTTTTCCTCTTCTTTGGAGGTGTCATTTTCAAAGTTTGTTGCCTTGTTCTCTTAGCTGGCTACTTCCTCATGCAGGTCCTTACTTGACCTTTCTTAAGAGGTGTGGTATCGGTTGCAGTGGTTTGACTCCTTGTCCTCTACTTCTTTGCAGGAGGTGGAGGTGTATCAGATTCAGTTTCTTCAGAATCTAATTTTTGTTGTTCTTGTTCCCCACTAATGGTGCCCTATTCATCAGTTTCCTCTAGTTGTTCCTTTTCTTCCTCTGTAACCGATATAATCTTCTTGAGATTCTTAACCATTTTATCCTTTTTGTTGACAGTCTTCTTTATCTCTGGGCCTCTTTTTATCTTAGATCTAGCCTCTTCATAGGTTCCAAACCTAGGTTGTTTGTTGCTAACAGGCTCATTTATTAGTTCATCAATTGCACTTGTAGCTTGATCAATATTTATTTCATAATCTCATGGTGCTAACCAAGCTTTTCTTGGTACAACCGGGTTGATATGAGTGAAATCAATATCCACCATAAAAACATATTTCCTCCTTATGTTTTTCCACAAGTTGTTCAGGAACCCTAGACCTCTCCATCATCTTTTCCTTAAACTCAAGGAAGTATGCAGACATAACAGATTCAAAATTGTCCCCTAGTGACTTAATTAGTTCACTAATCTGTTGTGTTACTGGTTTGGAAGTGTCCCATTTTACTTTTCCTACTGAAGGAAAGTACTCTTGAAAATAGAAAAAGATACACATGATAAGTGAGCTAAACTTACATGTGTTGGTCTTTGTAGACCTGATTATGATCATGTTCTCATCAAGTTTTTTTAACAGGATTTCACACAGATCCATCTGAATTCCTTTGGTCACTATCTTGTAAGCTATGCTTACTGATGTTGCAGATATGTTGTTCAATCTTCTTGCTTGAAATATCTTATACCCAATTACACATGCACCAAATTTCAGTTCTTTGTCAGTGATTGTGTTTACTTTGAGACCTCTGTTGTCCCATTCAGCTTTTGTGAGTTTTTCAACTTCTTTCCTAGATAGATGCTTGTGTTCCCTAGGCTCGTTAGTTATTGGATAACCAGTGACAACGTGAAGGACATCATTGGTGATTTGTTTCGGTTGATCCAACCACAACTTCTGGTCCTGCAATCTGCTAAGTACCAACTTGATCCAGTCAGTCTTGAATTCCCTCATGAAATGTAGGGCACTAGTTAACCTTTTGAATTCCAAGTGTTTGTGTTCTTCCTTCAGGTTGCCTTCGGCAACACAGAGCTTCATATAAGCTTTATCCATCTCAAGATCACCTATCTCAGCAATTTTGCAGTGAATATAAGACCTAACGTCTTCTATGAGCAAAACCCTAGGTGGGATTTTTGAAAACATGCCGGTTTCATCGGGTTTCGATGAAATTTTTGGGAAGATATTATACTTGGGCTCTATACATGTGCTATTCTTAATCAACTCAACCACATTCCTTTTATCACTTTTGATCTTTGTTGTTCTTGATGTGGTTGTCATTGCTTTTCAAGTTTATTAGGGCTTTCTTGAAAGTAGGGCTTTCTTGAAATAATTACAAAGTGCTTTTGGAGCCCTTGGTACTTACTTCGATCTGTGATAATGGTTAATGATATGGTTGTTGTGTGTTGAATCGAGTCGAGGACGCTTATGCTCTCTTCTCTTCAATTGCTCTATTTTTCACTCTGCTTTCTTTTCAAATCGCGGGTGCAAAATGAAGTTGTCTCGTCGTCTATTTATAAACTTTTTGCCTTAAGTCTTTGTCATAAATGCTCAACGACTCATCGAGACATGAAGACGGAGTCCGTCGAGAAGACTTTCAAAATAATCATCGGTGTTGACATGATGCTTAGGATAGTTGTTGACCATTTTGCTTTTACCAACAGATATCGGTATTCTGTCATGACAACTCTATGACTTTGCCTTCTTACCGACAGGTGTTGGGTTACATTGGTAATTTAACCATTTTATGTGTTGACCAATAATTTATGGTAAGTGTAGAAAGCTCATCCATTATGTTTACCGATGATTTTCGGTATGTGTGAACCGACAGGGGTTATTTTCCTAGAATTGGAACAAGTAACATTATATGCTTCTTTATTATGCAGATTTTGACTATCTTATCAATTGTATAATGGAACTGATGCAAAATATGACTTGGTATAGTGCAGTTCCATACTTACTTGTTCAGCTTAAGTGGGGGTGGTGATGTCACCGGATCCATTGGATGGGGTGTCACCATTTTCATTGCTTGGCCCATCTTCATCATTGCTTGAAGCTTTTATCCACATTTTGTCTCTAGCCCTCCGGATATCTTCAATGGTATTTCCATTGGGATATGTGCTTGTCTCTGTCAATCGGTCTTTGCAATCTTTCTTGAGGTGACCAACTTTATGACAATGTAAGCATGTCATTTCGAGGTTTGACTAGCCTCTAGACCTTTTGGTCTGTGCTCTCATGCAGTTTGCAGCAATGTGACCATATCTACCACATGCTGTACAATTTGTCCATGTATTGTAATACCATACATATTGATTACTGATTCTCTTTGGTTGATAAGGATTTTCTTGTCCTTTAGGCTTCCATGCTTTCCTTTTCTTTTTCCAACATTCTTTAGATGTGTGCCCATTCATCTTGCAGGTAGGATAGTATTTGTCTATGTAGGTTTCCTTCTTTGTTTGTTCTATTTTAGTCTTGCATTCATAAGCCTTATGTCCTTTCTTGTTACACTTATAAAAAAATCCTATGAATGTAGATGTAGATTTAGGAATACCTCTCATTTTACCTCGACATACATTTGATGTGTGCCCTTGCTTTCCACAGTCCTTGCATGTCATCTTTGTTGGTCTTTGATTTTCATAGACATTCTTGGGATTGGCTTGATTTGATGATTCTCCATTTTCAGTAAATCCTAAACTGTTGTTGTTGTTGTTGACTCTTCGTTGTCCTTCAAGAAAATCATCCATTCTTTTATTGTTTTCTTTAGCCTTTTTGATAACTTCATTATGTTGTTGCTGAATTCCAACCTCATGCTTTAGTTTTTCATTTTCTTCTCTTAGTTCACCGATAATCTATATTCTCTCAATGAGTTCCACATTTATTTTGTTTGCTTCTTGACTCATAAGAATAATCTGATTTGTGAGATCATGGTGATGCTCAGCATGTCTTTGAATTTATAATTCCTTTTCTTGTAGTTTCTCTGTAATCTTCCTTCTTTCATCAATAACAAGTGTTCTTTCTATTTCAGCTTGTCTAGCAGAACTCATCACATTAATCATTCTTACCATTTGTCTCTCTTGACCAATTTGTAACATCTTCATTTTCTCTGTCAGATGTTGATTGATCTCCTTTAGATTTGTGATGTTCTCTTCTGATGTATCTGATGTAATACTTGTATTTGATCCTAAAGATTGAAATAAATCTAGAATCTCTTCTTCTTGATAATCTTTTTCATTGTTTCGGGTAGCCATACCTTTCCTCTCATTCAGCATCTCTCTCATCTTGATTCTTGCTTCTTTATACTATTCATAGAACATATGTATCTCAAGCTTTTTATTCTCAATATTCTTATCAAGTTTTTACTTCTCCATTGTATGATCTTTTCTCTTAAGTCTTTAAGCTTTCCAAGAAAAGACTTAGCTCTGATACCAATTGTTGGAATTAATGGGAAGTAGTACTCAGAGGGGAGGGGTGAATCAGTACCTCTAAAATTTTTAACACCTTTCACAATTCATCATTAGTAATCATTCATTACTGCATTACCGACCATTACTATTGTTCTTTCTTATGTATGTATTGTTCATTCATAATCTTTAATAGTTTGCAACATTCATAGAAACATTCATGAAAATAATAAACACATAACACAAGATATGGTATCGCAGAAAAATCCTGTTAGGAAGTAAAAACTACGGTGGGGATGGCACCCACAAAACTTCACTATCTACAGAATGGAAGGGATTCGGTTAAGCCTTACAATTTGATCACTTCTGATGATCTACCCTGTTAGGAGTATTAAGGTGGAGACCTGTTAAGAGCTTTAGCAACACTGATTTAAGTGTGTACTCAATTATGATATTTACAATAAGACTGTTAAGTCCACCTTTCTTGAAAGGATTTCATATGCGTACTACACTTGTTAGAATGAGTACAAATGTTGACCTGATTGTATGCAATCTACAATTCCTGATTAAACAGATCTTATTAAAGCTCTCAGAATAACAATATTACCTTAAGTGATTGATGAATACCTTTTCTCTGCTCGTCGGTAGCCTCTATTCTATTCTTGAAACTGATTTGATTCTATTTTTGTCCTTCTGCATGAATTCACTTGTCTGGTCTCTAGATGCTCTCCATGGCTATAATCTTCATTGAACAACTATTATTCTCAATAGATTGAGCACCTATTTATACAAGTATTTGACCTATCTCGGAATCATGCATTACAATGTTAACTCTTAGATCCAAGGTTTACAACTTGACCTTGATCTTTAGTTTGCATGTTTTATATCAGTAAAACTAATTAAAACAACAATAAATACATTGCTTCCTCTGCACATAATGGATTTAAAAGTAAATCAAGAAGCTATTAATACAACTTCAGTGATTTATCTGACGTGGAAAGTCACATCCACATTTTGCGGGATGTAACTGATTGTCGGTTCTTGGTCATCGGTTTGAACTTGAAGTATGTCGGCGTTCCTTTGTTGTCGGGTTCCTCTCTTTGTTGTTCCATTGGGTTGCACTGTTGTTACTCATTAGGTTTCCTTTACCTTTTTTTCATTGGATAACGCTGAATAGTGTTTGTCGGGTAACCTTGGCGTCGCGTAGTGTTGTTCCCTGTCTGTTGGTGTAGTGATAACGAATGGTGCAAATCATGTTTTTCCTTGTGTATACTAATTGCAAAATATAATGCCTTCAACTTCTCTCTGATTTTAATGTTCCACCAAATAGAGCTATTCCCACAAACATTATCATGACAATGGAAGATCTTATTATCTGTGATAAGGTGTTTGACAAAATTCCCTGGTTTCCAAATTGATTTGAAAACAACAGATCCTTGAACATTAATCTCAATCTCCCCTACTATGATATCATTTGTTGTAAGGTTTTTCCAAAGTCTTCCTGTCATGGGGTATCCCCTCAATATATTGCTTCTGATAAGAGCCTTTCATGGATTATCTCCCTCCAAAGCTTTAATGATCCACTTAGTAGCCAAAGAGATACCTTGTATTCTGAGATCTTTAAGTCCTAGACCACCATGTTTCTTTCCTGCAGTACACCAATCCCATTTAACAGCATGGCCTTTTTTGTTACCTCTGTCATCCGATCATAAGCAATCCCTAATGATTTTCTGGAGGTGATTAAACTAGTATTAACAGAAAAGCTAGGCTAAGGAGTAAAAAATAGAGTAGGAAGACATAATCTTTTGGCACGCTTGTACTCTGCCTGCCATGGAGAGGTACTGGTTATCCCATTTTTCTAATTTATTTTCCACTTTATTCTTCACCCATTCTCACATAGACTTTAAGTTTGGGTTAAGATAAAATGGGATGCCAAGGTATTTAACCTGGAAGTCTGGTCCTTCCCATCTGAAGTTCCATGGAGAAATCCAAATTGGGGGCTCCTCTGTCCAACCTAGGAAAATGGATTTCTCCATTGAGATTCTAC
Organism: Thuja plicata; assembly: GCA_018584345.1. Lineage (NCBI taxonomy): Eukaryota > Viridiplantae > Streptophyta > Pinopsida > Cupressales > Cupressaceae > Thuja > Thuja plicata. Next base: position 198,149 of record MU226833.1, on the reverse strand, counting down.
TTCCTGATGCTGAGCAGAATAAGTTGATTTTGTCCATAAAGTTGGTTAGATTTTTTACCTCTAATTTTAGTAGCAAGGTTGTATTTCATGCAAACTGTATGTTGGATATCTCCTTATCCTCAGGAAGTTGAACACCCCTAACTCTTGGTATAATTGAGTTATCTATGATCAGGTGACCAACTGTTTCCGCAGCTATTACAAAGAGGGAAGGGGCTAATGGGCATCCTTTCCTTATTGATCTGGTCAACTCAAAGCTTTATGATCTAACACCATTAACTTCTACCTTTGCAAGGGCTCCATTCATTAAGGTTTGAACCATATTGACAAAGTTGTTAGGTATACCCAGTGCAGTCATCATCATATAGATGGAGTCTCATTCTACTCTATCATGAGCCTTCTCATAGTCAAGAAGAAGCATAAAAGTCTGTTGATTAGATTCTCTAGCCCATTCCATGGCTTCCCAACAAGTCACCTCTTTTTCCAGAATGAATCTACCTTTCACAAATCCAATCTGGTTGTAGTCAATAATTTTGGGAAGAACATTTTTAAGTCTGGTAGCCAAAACTTTGTCTATGATCTTATATGAGGTATTAAGGAGAGTGATAGGTCTCTAGTTCTTCATCAAAGATCTATCACCCTCTTTAGGGATGATTTTAATAAGGCCACTGTTAACTTCCTTCCCCAAGGTCCCATGGGCAAAGGCTTCTCTATAAACCTCCAATAGGTGATGGCTAATCCATTCTATATTTTTTTGTAAAATTCTATAGGCAATCCATCTGGCCCAGGGGATTTGTCAAGTGCCATCTGGGAAATGGTATCATTGATTTCTTTTACTCTGATAAGCAAGTTGAGTAGGTTTGAGTCCTCATCCTTTACTTTCTTGGGGACTACTTGAATAATAATGGTTCTTGCAACTGACATCTTTGTACCACTATTTTCAGAAGTAAATAGTGATTGGTAGTATTCCTTAAAGGTTTGGAGAATACATGATTGGTCATTAATTTTACTCCCTTCCACCCAAATTTCCTCAATTCTACTTCTGGGATCTTTCTGTTTAAGGAGGTTGAAAAAGAACTTTGAGCCTCTATCACCATGTTCCACCCAATTACTTCTTGATTTGATCTTCATGCCTTTGAGTTTGGGATTTTGAATCTTCCTGATCTCATCCTTGGTATTAGCCAGCTTTAAAGTGGCCACTTCGGAGGAGGGTTTGTTTTGCAGGTCAAATTATGCCCTAGACAGTTCTTCCTACAGTGAACATTCTGCCCATCTAGCATCCCATGCTCTCTTGCCTCCAACAATTTGGAATAGAGTTTTCCAACTTGCAAGGTTCTGGGCCATTTATCTCTAGCACTAGTATGATTAGCCACTGAATCATTGAACTATTTAATCATAAAGTCAGTTTTCCCAATGCTTGGATCATCCAAAATGGAGATATTTAGACAGAAAGAATCATTCATAGGGCTTCTCATGGGAGTAGATCCAGAGGCTAGAAATCTAATAGTGATTGGATGGTGGTCAGAGAGAGTATACAGGATAACTCTGACATCCCTACCAGCCTCATCTTTCTGTCATTTAAAGGCTTCATGGTTATAGTAAAATATGTCCAACTTGGAATAAATCCTTAAACTGGCCTGCTAAAAGTTACACCAAGTGAACCAAATATCTTTATGGTCATCTTTGCATCCACTTAAAGGATCAATGAGTTTGTGTTTTCCTAGAAACTTATTCCAGAAAAATTGCTCACAACCCTTCCACTCCAATTTATTACCCCCAGCTTGTCTTGAGTGTTAAATACCATATTGAAATAACCTCCCAAAATCCAAGCAATTTCCTCTAGAAGAAAAAGTAATTTCCATAATTCAGTTCTTTCCCTATAATCGTTAGAGCCATAGATTGAACATAATCCAAACTTTTTGTTATGATCTTCTACGATAATCCAGACTGCCATGTTGCATAGTGAAGTGCCCCAGTTCAAAACATGTTTAGCCCAGAGGGGACTAAGTAGGATGGAGATGCCACCTTTTCCCCTGCTATGTGAGGTGGAGAAGGAAGTAGAATCCCTCCATATGCATTTTAGAGAGACATCTAGTGTAAATTTAGTGGCTTTGACTTCTTGAAGCATCAAGCAATCAAATCCCTTATTGACTCTCCTGAATCTCTGAAATATATATTTTTTGTCCGAGGACTCCAATCCTCTGACATTCCAGGAGGCAATTTTAAGATCCATAAAGTCATGCAGAGGATTTAGAACTATTCCTAAAGCTTGAGTATCATTTAGGGAATTCATTAGTATGTGCATCTCTAGGCTCTTTCTTGTTAATAGAGCCTACTAGTCTACCTCTTTGTTTCTTTCCTCCTTTTGGACCAGAGTTGTCCCCTTCCACCATAGGGTTGGCTTCTCTTGGTAGATATTTTGTAAATCTTGGTTTCCTTTTGATTTTTTTATACTTGAGAACTTCTTCCCAAGGGCTTTCAACAAACGATACTATGGCCCAGTTCTTATTGATACCATTTTCACTAAAAACATCTTTGAGGGTAGATTCCTCTTTGTGAGGTTGTGAGACAATCTCTCTCCTCTTGTTAACACCATCCAAACTAGGAGGGGTAAAAGGGAGGGCTAGATCAAAAGTCTCAGATAGAGGACAGGTAAGCGGGGGTCAAGGGGGTTAGCAGGGATGACCATTAGGTCATAATCATATAGTGAGCTCTTGATAGAAGCATCAATATAATAAATTTCATTATGTCCATCTGTAGTATCCATATCATCTTGACCACTCTCCTTGGCCGTAGACTTACCTTCTTCTGAGGTCCTTACATCTAGTCCTCCCTTTTTATCCATTCTAATTTGGGTGAGATCACCAAGAGGGGGAGGTTGGTTCACTAGTTTTTCATTAACATTGCCTCTCCTCTTGAAAGGTATGTCAATCCTTCTAATTTTGTCCAAAGCCAACTGTTGGGCCTTTTTGGAGCACCTTTTTTTAATTCTTAGGAGTAGGAGGGATCATATCCCCATTTCCTATACATTCTGGAGTATCTTTTGGAACAAGGGCAACTTTATCCAGCCCAAGGGAAACTAACATAGCATCAAGGGAGGAAGTGTTAGGATTAGGAAAATCGGGAGAGCAGGGGATAGTTTCTGGGGTGGGAAAAAGAGGAGGGTCGATAGTCTCAGCATCAGTGGGAGACAAAGGGTTATTGATAGTAGTCACTTGCTTAGGAAGATTGGTATCATTTCTGGTGGGGGGACGAGGTTTAGGTCTGGGGCTAAGAGAGGGCAATTCCTTCTCTTATGATCGTCCTTCTTGCACAAGAAGCATGCATTTAGACCACCAAGATATTCCAACAGGCAAGAGAATGAATCTCCTTCCAATTCAAATATCAGGGTGTCAGGGATATCTATACCCAACTTGAGAGAAATCAAGATCCTTGCATCCATATGTGGGAGGAGCATACTGGATTGATCAACTCGAATGACTCTACCCAAAGAGTCAAGTGCTTTTGATATAACATTCCAAAGGAATGGGGGAATTTTCTTAATGGTGATCCATCTTGGGCACGACAGGACCAATATTTCTTCAAAATTTTCCCTATCCGACCAAATTAGGTCACAAAAGTTACAGGTTCCAATGGTCCAAAATTGTCTATCAACAACAACTTTTTGACTAACAGGATCATGAAAAATAGCAGAGTCACACAATTTTTGAACCATTCTACAAAGCGAGAATTTAAACCCTAGTTTAGAAATCCAAACTATATGCAACCACTTGTTCATGGAAACATGAGAAAGAAATTTACTAATGTCTTGAGAATCCAAGAAAATAGCAGAGTCACATAATTTACTTCTTTTTGCCTTAATTAAATTGACCATATTAGGGTTGGGAGAAATGACAAGTTGCTTGCGGACAAAAAATTTCCCTCCTAGTCCATGTCCTTCACATCCTCCGATTCTGGCTTCTTGGCACTTGTCAAGGAACTTGGCTCCATTTTTGTTAATATCTGAACCTACCAGCACCTGCCTAAAATATTTGGTTGCTTGGCCAGAAGTAGTGAGAGATAACGGTTTAGAATGGGTCTCCTTCAGATCATCTCCAGAAGAAGGAATGGAACCATCTGAAGTCAAGCCCATCCTTTAATGAGGGTTGAGGTATCATTAAAGACCCTCTGAGTACGGAGGGCCAAGCAGATGTCATTCACACCTAATTTGCAGAGTATGTAGAGCGCCTAATAAGTTGTAGACCGCTTTGTCTTCTTTACCGAATTTAGTTTTTCCTCATCTAAATATTTTTTTTCACTTTCTACGATGAAATTATTACATAGCAGTTGAATTTCATAGAACACTTTGTGGTTGAATTTGTATACACTAAAAATTTGTTACCGCCTATATTCATGCTTTTTATTAACACTTCCTTTATGTCGATTGTTTGATCTTTGATCATTTGTCTGATGTGACATCCTCTCCTTAAATAATTTTCATAAGTTAATTAATTATTAAAAGTATGTCCTCTGATTTGATTATCTCCTATTGAATTGACCTAAGTCATTCTTCTGGTCTCTAATTAAATAATTTTGTCAATTATTTAATCTTTCCCTCTTAGACATTAATTTGTCTTAACTTATAAATAATTATTTTATTTTTTGGATCCCCTATCCTAACATTTCCTCTAGGATAAATAAATAGCATCATGTATTTATCTCCTTTCCATTTATTTTACTTATTTACCTAATTACTAACATTTGGAGAAAATAATAAATTTTATTTTATTAGTTCTCTCCACTTCTAAATCTCACTTGATAATTTCCTCCTCCACTTAACTCTTACTAATCTATATTTCCTCCTCCACTTGAAATTGTAATTTTTACATTTGTCCTCACTTAACTCCCTCTCTCATGTTGATTGTCTCAAGTCCTAAGTTTATCTCATCCTTCAAATCAACTTGAAAATATCTATAAATTGTAATCATCTATCCTCATTTCTCCAACCACAAATCTTTGAATTTTCTTTAATCACCATCACATCATTATGTTAGGACTGAGTAACACTGAGAGGGGGAGTGAATCAGTGTTATAGCTATTAATACCTTTTTAACTTGATTGCATAATCATAAAATGAAAGCAATAAATAATAAAAAAATTGAAAGATAAGAAAATAATCCACAACATCATAACACCATGTTTTTTGCATGGAAACTAGGTTAAGGGAAAAATCACGGTGGGGATGGAACCCATAAGTATTACTTCTACAAAAATAAGTTACCTTGTTAGGGGTATAAGTACAATAGGGGAATGCACATACATTCAAGTTTGCATCCTAGAGATCACTAATCAATACACAAAATAGGTATACAACCTTTATAGGCTCATTGCCATACAAAATCAATAAATAACAATCCAATCAAAAGCAAACTAGGAAATAACATCAACAATGCCAACGCAGTTTCCATTTAAGTGCCAAATAAATCTACTCATTTGATATTATAATCACTACTCATAGATCCATCAATCAGATATAACATATAGAAATCACATCCAACCATCACATATCTTCATCAAAACAAAAACTTGAGCTTATATACCGATCATCAAAGTTGTTCATATTCATTGTCGGCTCAAGAACAAAATAGGTAATATGTGAAGCATCATCCAAATCCATACACAAAAATTTAAGCTAACCTCAAACAATATCATAAATATCTTCTGCCATATCAACTTAACTAAATAGAACTAGTAAACTGATCGAATCATCAATCTGTTAGGATCATTGATCGATCCAACATCTGGCTATCACTGTTCCTCACTCTTCATTGTCAGTTCGATACTCAAAAGATAATAACTCCATCAAGTGATGATATCAAATATTGTTCTCTTAAAACAAGATACATAATACCTTTGATAATCTTCTTTTATCTTCGCACATCAAAACTCAATCACATGTGTCTGTATTGATCAATATACCGAAACATGTACATTGTTCTTCTATTTTCATACTTCGTCAAATTTGCATTCTTGCCTTCAGTATAACCAAAAATTGTCAAGAGATTATAAGAGACATGTGTAGTTTCTATTAATGACAACATACCAGTTATCCAATGGTGTATCTTGCCAACAATCTCCCCCTTTGGCATTGATGGAAACACTTAGTGAAAAATGACTAAGTGTCCAAAAAAAATGCCAAATACCAAAACCAAAAATTTGTGCTCCCCCTAAGATGAACATCTCATTTTTCACTAAATCTCTCCCCCTTTGACATCAATGGAAAAGGCAGGGAACTACCTCAAAAATCATCTACCAAAATCTTATACCATCTGCTTATGTACATAGGTGTGTAAGGTATACTTACAAAAGTTTAAATATATCTTAAAATTGCTCCTTGGAGCTGCAAAATCTATGTCCAAACATTTTTTAATGCTTTCTACAATCTGAATCTTCCCACAAACAATATATTCCAACCTTTTTGCTTCAACCAAATTAGGTGCATCAAGGTACTCAAAGGTTGCAACTGCTTCCTTCAAACTTGTTGACAAAATATCAAGTTTTGGAACAATTTGATTCATGAGATCCATGATCCTTCCCTTAACTTTGTTTCTCTTAGTGACAAGTGAATTGGTATCAGAGCATACAGTTCTCATCAGAGAACAACAGTGCTTATTAGTGTAGGAGTGCTTATTAGAAAGTTTTAAAGGACTTGAGCTAAAGATCACAAGATATATAAGAGAGATGCACCTAAGATGAACAGGGAGAACTTCCCTACATGGAAAAGAATAATGATATTATACCTATTTGGAATTGAAACAAACATTGAAGATTTTTTGGACAATGAATTCATCCTACCTATTGGAGCTTTGACAGTAAATCAGTTGAAAGAAAAACATGAACATAACCTTATCATGGTGGAGATTGATTCTTCACTTACAGATTCAGAATTTGAAGACATCAAGTCATGTACAAGTGCCAAGTAGATGTGGGGTTGACTTACAATAGTTTACAGAGGAGATGTAAATGTACTTAGAGCCAAAGCTGAGAGCCTTCATGGAAAGTTTAATGCCATGAGAATGAATGAAGGAGAAAATGTCACACAATACAGTAACTGACTTAAGGAAGTTGTGGGCGCTATTCAAGGATCTGGTGGAACCATTGATGAAGACACAATTGTGAGTCTCTATTTCCCAAAAGATTCTTATAACTCTATTGCCTATATATTCTATAAGAGTCTCTACAATCCATGAAATGAGAGTTGCACTTGGGAACAACATTATCGTTGTTAGTCTTTTTGGAAGATTGATTTCTTTTGAGCTGAATAAATTTGACAACATTATTGTACCATCTATGGAATATAAATTTATGTCTACTTTGAAAATTGGTAAATCTAGCAAACACATAATCAGAAATAACATTGACAGTGATAGTGATGACAAGGAACTTGATGAACTTGAAGCCTTAATGGTTAGAAGATTACACAGAGGTAAAGGAAGATATAAAGGTAAGATACCTTTGATATGCTTTAACTGTAAAGAGATTGGCCATTTTTCTACAAGATTCCCTAATAGAAAAGATGATGATAGAAATGAAAGATTTTGTTAGCTCTTTTTCTTGTAGAATCAATTAAAATAGAAATAAATGCTTGACCCTCAATTCCCAATTCAAATTTATACATGAACAAGGCTAATTAACAAGGACATAATCCTTCTTCACTTTAAGCTCCACAAACTCAGGTGGGTGTACCTATCTTCAGATTCAATAAGTGACTTAGAATCTAGCAGTGGATCAAGGTTTCATGACCCTTCTTCTTTTTAAGTTCTTAGAACTAGGAAGGTTAACCTATTGATTCTCTCTCTAAGGAATCATCAAAATGAATTGTACTTCTTAATACAATTAGCTAAACATCTATATATCTTGACAACAGAAAGTAAAGATTATCAATATTTGATTGATTGATGATAATACTACTATTCAGAACTTTACCAATGCCTAACTCCGGGCCATAGAGTCACAATGAAAACATACATTCATCAAAGATAATTAATCAAACACAACAAGATCTCAGATAATATTCCTTACAAGCTATCCTCTCACTCTCATATCCTTGTATCAAATTCTTGCACAAACCCTAACGCCCTGGAACTATTTGTAAGATTTAAACCATCCTTGATAGCAACTTACTAATAGCAACACAATTACCTTGCAACTGATACATTTAACATGCCTTACACATTAAACATACAAAAGCTGAATAAAATTCAAGAAGACATCAACAATTTGAGACTAGAAATTCCATCGTATTTTTATTAATAACCTTCTGATTTCAATACATTCAGACTGACTGTAAACTTGAAAAAACTAGACACCATTCAAAAGCCTGCCTTGCAGTTTTGATTTTACCATCTTTTACAATATAATAAAACTTGCTATTTATAGATAGCCTTATTCATCTTGGAATTATTTTAGAAAATAAGGATGCAAAAAGATTCGGATGACTAAGCTATAGGACAAAATTTACACCTCTCAGATAGGACAAAATATCAGGCGGAGAGAATAACCATTCTTTGTTACAAGTTACATAGTCTTTTGTCTGATGATCACCTGAATGTTTGCAACTGATTTGAAGTTGTTAGGTCTTCATCATCTGGATTTTTTTGTCTTCACTGATGTAGAATCCTGTATTTTCCTTTATTCAAATTGTTAAGCATTGTTGGTGCTTGATGTCACTCCTACATTACTACTTTCTGTTACTGGAGTAACTATACCATATTTGCTTACCCAAGTGGTAAACACCTCATCATTCGGCCAACTAAAGCTGAGAACCTCATCTTTTTGGCTATTCAACTCCTCCCAATCAATATTGGTCTTCTCAATCTCTGATTCCCAAGATTCAAAAAATACCCTGGCCTTGTTGAGAATGTCAATGGTTAATACAAACCAACCTGTGTTTTCCAATGCGATAATGTTGTTTTTCCTATTGGTTAATGTTTCATTCAACTGTCTTAGCCAAATGGCTTCATTTTTTATGTCTCCGTCCTTTTTGAACATGTTAGGAAACATATCATACCTATCTCTAGACAATTCTCTTCTCAAGGTCTCTATCTTTTTGATGACCACATTTTTCTTGATGTCCAGGTCAGCCATCAGTTTAAGGCATTTGTAAGTCCTTGTCAAGATGATATACATATTATTATACTCCTTTGAGGTGGAATAGAATAACTTTACATGGGCTTTCTTCCCTTTCCAACTGTCAATTATCAAGCCCCAACGCTCTTTACCTTCATCATGCTTGTTTATTATGCTGACAATCTTCTTTCCCATCAAATAGAGATTAGCGAGATTGACTTCACCAGCACACCTTTTGAGGTTAAAGTATATCTTATTAGAACGCCTCTGCTTCACCAATTGTTTAGCTTCTTCATATGCAGGGGATTCCTCAAGATCCTTTTTGTCTTCTTCTTCCAACCTTGATCTTTTAGTGACCAACCTGTTCTTTTCAGCCTCTAACTCTGATTTCTTAGCATCAATGATCGCTTGGGTAGTAGGGCTTACTGGTGCAGGGGATGGGGGTAAGTCACAAATGGGCTAGATGAGGAAGGTTGATATGGGTCCTGGGTAACATCCTTTGGGGAATGAATTGACTAGATTGTTTTCCTTCCAAGAAAGCAATTCTTTTATCCTTTTCTAAAGATTTCACCTTTTCCTCATTATAAGCCCCCAAAACTGTTTCAAACCTCTCATTCAAATCACTAAGCTCATCTTCTAGTTTCTTGGATACATTGACTAAAAACTTGGTAGTTTCCAAAGTCATATTTGCTGCTTCCACAACCCCTATTTCTGTAACTCTCCTTACTAAGAGATTACCTGAATGTTTGGAGTGATCCTCTTTGCCAGCTCTTTTACTTGCTTTATTTTCTATGGACCACATTACAATTGGTGCATGATCTCCACTGAATTTGACACCCATTGATACCTCTCTAGCTTGCCTTGGATTAGATTCTTTACTTATTGCATAAAAAATGATTGCATCAGCAAGATCTCACTGAGGCAAAATAATGACCCCTTCCTTTTGCACCAGTGCTCTACCCTCATCAGGAGCAATCTTTCCAAACTTGGCCATCGTATTCTATTTTATTTCTATCTCAATTTCATCTCTACTCTTATCTGGATGGACATCCTGCATCTTTTTACATGCATCCTTGAATTCATTAATATGAATTCTCCACAGAAATTGAATAAAAGCCCTGGTTTTTACAAATTTGTCATCAGCCAAGAATTCATCACTGGCTTGCTTGGTGATAGGATCAAATTCTTTTCCTGCAAACTCACCCACAGTCAAATCCAATGTTGGTTTTTTAGGAGCCTCAGGTGCTCCTTCTTGCAATTCTTGGGTTGTGATAAAGACATGCCCTGTATCTCCCATTTTTACTAATTGTTCTGCCACACTTTTGTCATCCATGTGTAGGGGAGACTAAGAAGGGGAGTATAATTCACTCTGTGATTGTTCTTTTCCTTCTATCTTCTGCCTTTTAGGGGATGGCATTGATTGGGTACTGGCATTCAACGGTCTCTTTCCTTTCTAATCAACTATTTTCTCAATCCTAGGCAATATAGTGTTGTATCCTCTTCTCTGGTATACCACATAATTACAAGGTGGAATAACTCTTCCATGTGTACTTTTATTTAGAATGGACTTTTCTTTCTCTGGCTCTTCATCCATTATTTTCTTCTTCTTCTTCTTTTTCTTCTCATCTAGGGTTTGTATGAAATCTTCAAACATAGTCATTAGAGACTGTATTTTCTTTCCCCAGTGACAGAATGTCTCCAAAGGATCATATGACCTATCAAACTGATGAATAAAATCCAATTTTTTCTTATAGACTAGCCACTTTTCCTTTTTAATCCCCTACTCTTCTAAATCAAACTCATTTCTGATAATATCTTTAGGGAAGTTAAATTGATGATTCAAAGCCAAGCATTTTGTCCTTACTCTGAACATGTCCAAGATGAATCCTTCATTATCTGCACATCTAGCTACTAATGTTGCCAATTGGTATGGTTCAAAATATTTATGAAATTGGGTCCACCCTCCCTTGGTGATGATGAAATGGTGAGAACTTATGAGATTGGAGAAAATAGAGCCTTTCATTTTACCAGTTAGGGCTTCCTCTTGTAACCCACCTAGCTTCTTGAGAACCTCTACCAGGCCAATTTTTGTTGTGACTCTGTAAGGTAGGACATTTGGGGTTTTTCTAAAATGATAGATTCTAATAACTGTTGAGGCTGGGTACAAGATGAGATCACCCCAATTATGGGCAATATTTAATTTTGGAGCATATTCCATGGGTCTCAAAAGTCTTAACACATCTATATGAATCCTAGGTTTATCTGTGCATAACAGTGCTTCAAGCCTAGATGCAAAATATCTATCAAAGTTTATGTAACTTTCTTCTTTCCTATCCCAAGACAAGTCAGTGCTCCACAATTGAACTGGCATATCCTCATCATCATTAAACTTTGTGAGGTTCATTTCTTCCTCAAAATAATCAGCATTGTTGAATAACAACATGTGCATCATTGTGGAGTACCATCCCATTGGTTTAGCTATTTTGTTCTCCTTTATGCTTACCAAACCCTTATGCATCAGATCAACAATATAATTTGGATAATCAAAAACTACAGACAAATGTAGATGTAGGATTTGAGCCATCATGAGCATCATATGAATAGGCATTGTTGTCTCTTCATCTTCTCCTAATACATGGCACAAGGCACTATACATCTTCCTGTCTTTACCATTAAAATAGTCTAGTTTGAAGGGTTCAGGAGTTCTAGGGCCAACTATGCACAAATTCCCTATCTTGCTAAAATATCCTTTCAGGGCTTCACCCTTGTAGTAATCCTTCTGGTTTTTATACACTTCTTTGAAGAAATCAAATTCTATATCATCCATTTTAATTGTGAGATCAGTCATCTTGAAAACCATTTTGACTTCATTTGCATTAACACTTAGCAGTATGTTCCCATTTGTGTCCCTAAGGACGCTAAACACATGATCATAAACATTTGCTACTGTATTCAAAAAATCCATGTCCTAAATACACCAGGAACAATTAATTTCCCTACATCAAGACTCCATATGTTACAATCAGGGGTAGGGGCTTTTCTTTTTCCATAGGCAGTCTTGAATAAAGTGAGACCATTTACGCCAACTTTGGCATCCCTGACCCATCTCCCCATATCGTATAGGCCTTCCCCCACTTTGAAATGAGGATTCACAGGAATGGATTTTTTAATCTGAGTGGAATCATTTGAGGATCCTTTTAATTGTTGGAACAAATCGTCCCACACTTTCCTATCCTTATACTCTGTTTTACCCAAGAATTCAATCCTGGGGGCCATCTTTTAGCTCAAGGTTTTAATAGTAATGGTGTCAAAATTATGGCAATACTTCTGTTTATCCTTAAGAATTCAAAATTCTACTATAAGCATGAAATTCACTGATTTGATCAAGAGACTTACCCATTATGTAATTTTGCCAACACAGAGCGTGAGAATTCTACAACTTTGATATTCACTTCAATCACTTCGACAATGATGGCAGCTTTGAGCTTTCGAACACTGGATTATATGCTTCCATCACATCAGTCTATCGCATTGAATTTTACTGAAGTAGCCACATGCTCTGCAATTAATTCACCTGAGTTGAAATTCACAGTTGTAACGACTTGCTGAGATTATTTTTGCAACTTTGAAATTGGGTCGTCGATCTTTCAGAAGCTTGTTTCATCGTGTGGATCTTATGAGTTTTACAAATACACTGATCATCCAGGACACATTTCATCACCACTTAATGACTTAGGAAGTATATCTCATTCACTTTTGGTATCAATCAATTAAGAAATTCTTATGATCTTCTACAAGCTACATGCTTTTAACTTTGCTAAGAGCTGTACTGGGACCTACCAACTTTGCCACGCGTCATTCAGACTTAATCACTTATGGAGTAGATGTCGAGCACTTTTCCACCTAAGTGATTAAGTTGACTATCAAATCAAACATAACTTACTCAAATTTTAATCTACGGTCACCTTTCTGTTAGTGGATTACATGTCATGAACTGGACATGCGACAACATGGCTTAATGACTTAGGGAGTAGATCTTGCGCATCTTTGATATTAAGCCATAAAGAGAGCCATCCAAATTTTTAGAAAGTACACACTATTTCATTGCATTTATACTGGGTCCGCCACCTCCATGTGTCACCACCACTTAATCCCTTAGAGAGTAGATGTCGAGCACTTTCACCTTTAAGCCATTAAGTTAACCTTTAGATCAACCGCAACTTGCCCGTCACTTGACATCTCTCCTTCGACATCCAGCTGGACCCATAGGACACGTGGCATCATGACTTAATCACTTAAGGTATAGATCTCGAGCATCTTCACTACTAAGCCATTAAGCAGACCGTTGGATCAAGTCCAACTTGCATGTTTCTTTAAACAACTTCCAAAAGTATCGGGCCCGCCAAGACACGTGTCCTCGTGGCTTAATGAATTATAATTTAGATCTTTCGCATCTGTGGGCATCAATGATTAAGCGGGCCATTGGATCAAAAGACATTTTTTCACCACATGAAACATTAAAATAAAAGGCTTTTCTCAGTGGCATGACTTAGGAAATATTAAAGTGGTTAGGATAACACAACTTTAAAACATGACCCTTTTAAAGATAAACACATGACTTAAGATAA
>MU226833.1:172973-184339 GCA_018584345.1 Thuja plicata | reverse complement strand
ATTTACAAAAAAATTTAGGGCCATTCTTTAGCAAGACTTGACAATGTTATAAAGAAATGACAATGGGATTTCAGACAAGAATAAGACATACTCAAAACCAGATATATACCCAATAGTGGCTCTCTTTGAGTATGCTTAAACGCAATATTATAGCAAGAAATCAGATGTCTGGAACAAGTAGACCAAAACTGCACTAACCTAAAACTGGAAACAAACACACAACTAAAGGAAACACACCTATACATATGATACAACCCTACTGTGCATGGAAAATTTTAGATCAATTGAAGAAATTATTTAGAAACCTTCCATGCACTGGCAGTTCCTGTTCCTCATCATTCATACTCTTTAGGAGATATGAATCCTTTCCAAAAATTTGATGAATGACAAAAGGTCCCAACCACAATGACTCAAACTTTTTATGTTTGCCTTTGTCCTCACCTCTGGCATTCCACTACAATACCAGATCACCAGGTTGAAATTTTCTTTCATCAACCCTCTTGTCAAAGAGGTATTTCATTTTCTGTTGCATTTTAACACTTTCTCTTTGACTTTCCCTTCTCACTTCATCCAATTCAACTAATTGAACCATTCTTTCTTCCATGGGTTCATGTATCTCAATTTCTTCCTCCTGGATGAATTTATATATTGGGAGCAAGTTATTAACTGACATTCTTGATTGAAGACCATATACCAGTTTAAAGGGAGACTTTCCAATATCCCTTTTAATAGTAATCATGTCTGCCCATAAAGCAAGTTTTAGCTTGGAATGCCAGGCTCTTTTGTTATTTTCCAGGGTTTTCTTTAAATTTTTCAAGAGATTCTTATTGCTGGATTCAGCCTGACCATTGGCCTGTGGGTGGCATGGGGATGAATATGACATGATAATTCCCATATTGTAGTAGAAATCTGTGAATTCTTCAGATATGAAACACATTGCATTGTCCATTATCAACTTGATTGGGACACCAAACCTTGTGATCACATTATTCATCAAGAAATCTATAACTACTGTGCTTGTTGCTCTTTTGGTGGGAATTGATTCGACCCACTTTGTAAAATAATCAGTTATCAGTAGAATCCAACTATGCCCCCCATTGGATTTCTCAGCAAACTCTCCAATGAAGTCCATTCCCCACATGGAAAAAGGGGCTTCTGCCACTATAGGATTTACTAATAAAGCTCCTGAAAACTTCATTTTGCTTGAGAATATTTGGCAAGGTTCACACTTTCTAACAAAAGTATAAGAATCCTAGAATAAATAGGGCCAATAGTATCTAGCTCTCAGAATTTTGTGAGCTGGTGATCTGACAGAATAGTGCCCTCCACACATTCCTACATGCATCTCCTTCAAAGTCTTTTCAGATTGCCCCTTGTCAAGACATAGCAACAAGATTCCATCTCTGCTTTTCCAAAAAATATCACCATGCATCAAAACATACTTCTGAGCCTGTAATTTCAGACTCCTCTTTTGGTTATCAGTCAAATCCTCTGGACATTTGGAATTTTTCAAAAAATACACAATGTTGGAATACCAAAGTTGCTTTTCAATGCTTGTAATACAATTTTTATCTGCACTGACATTGTTGACCTGAACTAGGTCCAAATTCTCTTGTGTCATTAACTTTGCCAACCCCAGTCCTCTTACTAGTTTTGTGATGTGGATTTCTAGATCAAACTCCTAAACTTTGTTTATCCACTTGCACCTTTTTCCTGTCACTTCATTTTGAACAAAAATATGTTTGACAACAGCATGAGGAACATAAGCTCTTACCTTTGCACATACTAGATAAGGCCTGAAGGCCTTGACTGCTTTCACCAGGGCTTAATCCTTCTTCTCCATCAACTGGTAATTCAACTCAGTAGCCTGTAAAGACTTTCTGAAGAAGGCTATTAGATGTTCTAATCCCTCAACATCTTTCTGTAATAGGACTACAACAATTGTGTGGAAAGAAGCAAATGTGAAAAGAGAAAAGGGCTTGGTGTAGTCACGGGACACTAAAACAAAAGCTTCTTGAATGGCTTGTTTTATTTTTTCAAAGGCTGACTGTGCCTCTTGGTCCCATTCGAATTTCACATCCTTCTTCAACAATTTGACAATGGGTTTAACCAATTCTGCAAAATTAGCAATGAACCTTCTTACAAAATTGATTTGTCCTAGAAATGACTATATACCTTTCAAATTCTTAGGAGGAAGTACCTTCTGAATAGCTTCTACCCTTTCAGGGTCTAGTCTGACTCCTTCTTTTGACACTATATGGCCTAGAAGTTTTCCTTCAGTAATAGCAAAATGGCATTTTTTAGGGTTTAAAGGTACCCCATATTCCAAATCTTTTATCATGACCTTCTCCAAGTCATTGCAGTGATCTTTTGCCCTTTTTGAGAAGGTTGTTAGATCATCCCGGTATACCACCATCAGAACATCAACAAGATCTTTGAAGGCTACATCCATGGCTCTCTGAAAAGTTGCATCAACATTCTTCAATCCAAATGGCATACGAGCATACACATAAGTGTCCCAAGGGGTAGTAAATGTTGTCTTGAATTGTTTGGATTCTTTGATAAGCACTTGATTGTAACCTGAGAATCCATCCATCATAGATAATAGATCACATCTAGTGACCTTTTGTAACATAGCCTCCATATTGGGTAACCCATAATTATCTTTCAATGAGGCCACATTGAGGTTTCTAAAGTCAACACACAATCTTATATCCCCATTCTTTTTTCTCACAGGGACCAAGTTAGAAACCCAAGATGAATGTCTAATAGGCTTGATTATGTCTGCATCTCTTAGCTTCATCAATTCTGCCTACATTTTGGTAGCCAGCAATAGATTGATTGACCTTTGTTTTTGCCTGAATGGTTTTATATCTTCTTTGAGGGGGATTTCATGTTGGAAAAGATCTGTTCTATCGGATATAAGGTTTTCATAAGACCAAGCAAAACATGTTTGTACTTTTTTAGCAGCTTGATCAAATTTAGTCTGACATTTTTGTCCAAACTTTTTCCAATGTAGACTAGCTGAGGGGAAGTTTCAGATCCCAAATTGATCTCTTCCAAATCTTCCAAAGCAGTATTAGATTTTTGTGCCATGTAATTGTCATTTATATTAAACATGCCTTCTAATTCAACTAATCCTTTAGGAATATGATTAGTTGGCAACTTAATGACCTCCTAATAAAAAATATACTCTTTACCATCAACAAATGCTACCAGAGACCCACAATCAATTTCTTGACCATCATACTAATCCACACATTGAATAAACCCGAGGATATCATCATCATCCTCAAATACTTGTCAATTATGAACAATGTCAGGGACTGCAGGCCTAGTTTTTACTTCTACCAGAGATATACCAGTAAGAGTAACATCTTGGTTCTTAAGGGCAACATTTGCAAGAAAATCTTCCATTATATTGTTAGACCTTTCTACCCAAAGGATGTTGAAAGCATCAGAAAACTCTATTCTATCCCAGGTTGCATATTTATATAATTTTAACCTTTCATCTTTGGCAACATATTGTCCTCTTATCTGAGCTATGATTAGCTGGGAATCTCCATGTATTTTTAGACACTTAATACCATGTTTAATAACAATATCTATTCCCAATATTAGAGCCTCATATTAAGCAGTATTTTTTGTACAATGAAAGGCTAAGAGAAAAGAATACTTGAAAGCAGTACCTCTAGGGGATATGAACAAAACTCCTACTCCTAAGCCTCCTCTGGAGCATCCTCCATCAAAGTACATTTGCCAAATTTCATCTTGTTGCATCAGTAACTCATTAACAATGGGGTCAATATTTTTCAATTGGGGCTCAATCCTTTTTACAACAAAGTTATCCATATCAACACTTACACAACAATTTAACTGGTCTGGCACAACCATCTCCACCATGGCAGATGAACGAGGTTCTCTATACAACCTAACCTCTTTTCCATTTATAGGGATTGTTGCATAAGATAAATCCAGCTGCAACCTTCCACCAACTGTTGCTGCCCACTATCTTGACAAAAGTAATCCATAGTGGGGTTTAGTATCCACTACTACTATATCCATCCCATAAGTGGCATCAGGGAAAGAAGCAATTTTCACTTCAATATCTTTTAATGTTCCTATGATAGGAACTTCCTTGTTGTCCATTGCAAAACAACTTCCAGTAGATGTAGTGACTTGTAATCCCAGTTCTTTCTTCACATGGTATGACATTACAGTTGTTGGTGCACCAGAGTCTATCATGCAATTTTTTAACAAAAAATTATTAACAACCAGGGTAACATAAAATGGGTCTACATTCAGTGGTTCTTGGGTGATTACATTGCCAATACAGAATTTGAAATTTTCTTTTCTTTTCCCTTGGCTGAAAGAGATTCATCATTAGAGGTCTTGGAGACCTTTTGTTAATTCACTATAGGGATATCATCAATTCCTCTTAGAAGTGCCAATGCAGCTTCTTTGTTTTCATTTATCTTTAACATTTCCATTAGTGGCATTGAAACTTTCATGTGTGTTAAAGCTTGCTTCATGTCAAACATAGGTAACTCAAAGGATACATCACCTTTGTTACCTTTCTTAGCTTTATCAATGGCCAATAGGTCCTCTGTTGCTCTTTCTTCTTCCTTTTGGCCATAAGAAGATCCTTCTTGTTTTGTTGGCTTCTTATTTCTACTTTCCTTGACACAAGGGTCTGCATCATTCTTAGGGGAATCTTTCTTGATATATATAGGGGCAAGTTTACCTTGAGCAGGTTCTACTCTCCTATTTCTCAAATTGTATGCATCCCTAGCTTGATTTATGGCTGCAGCAGTCAAAGATCTTTTTTCTTCATCAGTAGGAAATCTATAATGAGAGTGTGAATTATCATTTCCCACTGTGTTAATAGTTGGTAACAACATGATATCAATTTCATCATAAATAGTAGGAACATTTTGTGGCTGATCTCCTACATAGAATCTCTCCGCTTAATTCACAACTTTAGGAGATGAGAAGTTACCTAAAAACCATGGATAAGGTTTTCTCACCGTGAACATGTTAACAACAGGGCCTTCTTGCTCTGCACCAGTTTTCTCATCTTTATCACTCATTTACTCATACAAGGCTTGAGCTACCACACATTGATATAGAGAATGTGGCATATTACATGCATTACACTAGGGAGTATTTTATGCATAATTGGTAATGTTCTTTTTCAAAGGGTCTAGGGTTTCCTTGGCCTTTTGACTATCTAGATCTTCAGGGATGGGTTTTCCATTATTCCAATTTGTTTTATAAGGGTAATCTCTCAAATTAGGTCGCTGGTCAAATCTTTGGTTTGGGTATTTGTTGTCACGGTTACCTCCCATGTCACCTTTATCTATTTTAGCAGTGATATCTTTTACTGCATTCAATAATTTATCAACATTATCAGTTTCTTTGACAGGTTTACCAGCTTGTCCCTTTTCCTTCCAAAGTTTGTTATCATCCCATTTCCCCAATTTTCCTGATATTCTCCTATTGCTTTCAATGTCAATGGCTACCTTGTAGGCTTCCCTCAAGGTTGGTGGTTTTTTATCCCTAAGTAAGTATGATATCTTACCATCAACAACATTGATATAAGTGGTTAGACATACTAGTTCATCTAACCTTAGCACTTGGAACAACTTGTTCATACCCTTTTGGAATCTATTGTTGAAATCAACCATATTCTCGGTAGGATGCTTCTTAATATTATTGAATTCATTAAGCATATATCCAGAGTTCACATGTTCTCTATATTGATCACTAAAAGATTTTACAAATTCATGCCAAGAGGCAATGCTATCATTAGGTAAATTTCTAAACCAATCCCTAGCATCTTCTGCTAATGATTGAACAAAAAGCTTCATAATGACATCCTCATTTTCAATTTCAAAATCAGTTATCTTATCACTGAAATCTTTTAAATGCTCTTCACAAGATACAACATTATTTCCTGTGAATTTGGGAATCTTATCTCTTACCTCATTGCGGATAACATTAGGGTGACTAGGAATGCCTTCAAAAAATAGGGCTTTGTACCGGTTCATGTGGACAAGTCTTCTCTGAAAATTTCCAAGTGTGTTATTACCACTTTGTCCAGTTGCTTGTCCTTGACTCTGAATGGGTGGGGGAACACCTTGCTTTTGATTAGAGGTTTTCACATTCAGACCAGGACCCATAGGTTGAGCAATTACACCAGGTCCAGAATTTTGAACATTTGGATTCAAGCCAAAGCTTTGAACTTTAGGACTAGCACCTTGATTGTTCACATTAGGACCAGTAGATGGATTTAGTTGCTGTACCCCCTGATTCACAGGCATAAAACTACTTGCAGTAGTATTAGTAGTAGCATGAACTAAAGCTATCTTCATTCTTATATCAGCTGCATCAGTGTCCAATTCCAACTTCTCTAATTGTTTTGCCAAGTCATCTTTGGCCTTCCTGGCTTGTTCAATGTCCAAATCAATTTGAGGTATTCCTACAGGGATGAATATTTTCTGCTTGGGCTCTTTTATGCTGATACCAACAACTTTTTGTTTTCCCTTATTAGAGACATCATTGTTACTTATAGTAAACTTTGCACTATGCTCAGTTGCATATGGGTGCAATTGCTTGATGACAGGTCCTTCCTTTTCAAACTCATCTTTGTCAGAGGTTTCCTTCTTATCTGCAACTTTCTTTCTCAAGGCATCAATATCTCCAAACAAGTCAATATTTAAACCTTTAACCCCTTCATTTAAGCTTTTAGCCTTGATATCATTTCTTTTGGTTTCAGCTAAGAGCTCTTCTCTTTCCACTAGTAAGTCATACAATTCTTGTTCATGCTTTTTCCTAGCATCTGCTATTTTTGTTTCTTGTTCTTTCTTCCTTCTTCTTAAAACCAGAACTTCTTCTACTAGCTTGTCAGATTCATAGGAAGTTGTCTCAGCAGCAGACATATCCTCTAATGGAATTAAATTTTCTTCGGCGGGGAAGAAACCTGTATATGTTAACTCATCTTCTCTGAAAGGGTCAAAAGATGGATAAGTGCTATTAGGATTTCCAGGCCTTGACTGCCTAGTATCTTCAGATGAAGATGATATTCTTTCAGGTGCAGGTGTATCTATTCTCCGTTTTGAGGTATTTGGGGAATTGTGATTTGATCCACCTCTTTTAGATCATTTTTTTCTCCCAGGTGTATGGAGCTCATCTCCAATATCTTTTTCAGGGTTAGCCCTAAAATATGACCTGGTGTTTCTTTGCCGACTCATTTTCAAATCAGACAAAATTTCAAGATAATTACATATGCAAAACTGGGATGCACAGAGATTAGAGTCGCCACCTCTTTTCAGAGGATAAGTGTATATATAAAATATCTGAGAAATCTATCCCAACTGAGACTTGTTCATATAGCAGTAATTCTGAATGAGATCTAAAAGTAAAGTTCCTTGATATCTCCTCACCTTGACTGGATTCTTGATCTCAAGAATAATATTCTTCGTTGTCCATATCACTGCAGATTTGTTTCACCTAATAACCTTTCTTCAAAAGCATATACTAGACAAAACAGAGAATATGTGGTCCCCTATCAATCTATTTGAGACAAAATCCATATCATTTTCAAGATCAATACCTTCATGCAATGTGAAATGATATATAAACAAAATAAACTCGCCCTAACAATTATGAGGAAGAATAGACTTATTCTCAATATCACAAGGACTATTTCTCTGATGAACATGACTCTAGAAGATAAAATCAATTCCCCAGTAGAGTTGCTTATTTGTTGGCGCACTCGGATGGGAAAACTCAACTGAAATTTGATTTATCTTTAACACACCAGCAATTTACTGATTTCTTTAACAAGATTTTCTCATTGCTATCCCCAAAAGAGTCACCAATTTGTTAGCACTTTTTCTTGTAGAATTAATTAAAATAGCAATAAATGCTTGACCCTCAATTCCCAATTCAAATTCATACATGAACGAGGATAATTAACAAGGATATAATCCTTCTTCACTTTGAGCTCCACAAACTCAGGTGGGTGTACCTATCTTCAGATTCAGTAAGTGAATTAGAATCTAGCAGTGGATCAAGGATTCATGATCCTTCTTCCTTTTAAGTTCTTAGAACTAGGAAGGTTAACCTATTGATTCCCTCTCCAAGGAATCATAAAAATGAATTGTACTTCTTAATATAATTAGCTAAACATCCACATATCTTGACAACAGAAAGTAAAGATTTTCAATATTTGATTGATTGATGATAATACTACTATTCAGAACTTGACCAGTGCCTAACTCCAGGCCATAGAGTCACAATGAAATCATACATTCATCAAAGATAATTAATCAAACACAACAAGATCTCAGATAATATTCCTTACAAACTATCCTCTCACTCTCATATCCCTGTATCAAATTCTTGCACAAACCCTAACCCCCTGGAACTATTTGTAAGATTTAAACCATCCTTGATAGTAACTTACTAATAGCAACACAGTTACCTTGCAACTGATACATTTAACATGCCTTACACATTAAACATACAAAAGATGAATGTAATGCAAGAAGACATCAACAATTTGAGACAGGAAATTCCATTGTATTTTTATTAATAACCTTCTGATTTCAATACATTTAGACTGACTGTAAACTTGAAAAAACTAGACACCATTCAAAAGCCTGCCTTGTAGTTTTGATTTTACCATATTTTACAATATAATACAACTTGATATTTATAGATAGCCTTATTCATCTTGGAATCCTTTTAGAAAATAAGGATGCAACAAGCTTTGGATGACTAAGCTATATGACAAAATTTACACCTCTCAGATAGGACAAAATATCAGGCGGAGAGAATAACCATTCTTTGTTACAAGTTACATAGTCTTTTGTCTGATGGCCGCCTAAATGTTTGCAACTACTTTGAAGTTGTTAGGTCTTCATCATCTGGATTTTTTTGTCTTCACTGATGCAGAATCTTGTATTTTCCTTTATTCAAACAACTAAGCATTGCTGGTTCTCGTTGTCACTCCTACATTACTACTTTATGTTACTGGAGTAAATGTACCTTATTTGCCTACCAAGGTGGTAAACACCTCATCATTTGTCCAACTAAAATTGAGAACCTCATCTTTTTGGCTGTTGAACTCCTCCCAATCAATACTGGCCTTCTCAATCTTTGATTCCCAAGATTCAAAAAATGCCCTGGCCTTGTTGAGAATGTCAATGGTTAATACAAACCAAACTATATTTTCCAATGTGATAATGTTTTTTGTCCTATTGGTTAATGTTTCATTCAACTGCCTTAGTCAAAGGGCTTCATTTTTTATGTCTCCATCCTTTTTGACCATGTTAGGAAACATATCATACCTATCTCTAGAAAATTCTCTTCTCAAGGTCTCTATCTTTTTGATGACCACATTTTTCTTGATGTCTAGGTCAGCCATCAGTTTAAGGCATTTGTAAGTCCTTGTCAAGATGATATCAATATTATTCTACTCCTTTGAGGTGGAGTATAATGACTTTGCATGGGCTTTCTTCCCTTTCCAACTGTCAATTATCAAGCCCCAATGCTCTTTACCTCCATAATGCTTGTTTATTATAGTGACAATCTTCTTTCCCATCAAATAGCGATTAGCGATATTGGCTTCACCAGCACACCTCTTGAGGTTAAAGTTTATCTTACCAGAATGCCTCTGCTTCACCAATTCTTTAGCTTCTTTATATGCAGGGGATTCCTCAAGATCCTTTTTGTCTTCTTCTTCCAAACTTGATCTTTCAGTGACCAACCTATTCTTTTTATCCTCTAACTCTTCTTTCTTAGCATCAATGATCACTTGGGTAGTAGGGCTTACTAGTGCAGGGGATGGGGGATAAGTCACAAATGGGCTGGATGAGGAAGGTTGATATGGGTCCTAGGTTAACATCCTTTGGGGAATGAATTGACCAGATTATTTGCCTTCCAAGAAAGCAATTCTTTTATCCTTTTCTAAAGATTTCACCTTTTCCTTGTTATAAGCCCCCAAAACTGTTTCAAACCTCTCATTCAAATCACCGAGCTCATCTTCTAGTTTCTTGGCTACATTGACTGAAAACTTGGCAATTTCCAAAGTCATATTTGCTGCTTCCACAGCCCCTATTTCTGTAACTCTCCTTACTAAGAGATTACCTGAATGTTTGGAGTGATCCTCTTTGCCAAATCTTTTACTTTATTTGTTTTCTATGGAACACATTACAAGTGCTACATGATCTTCACTGAATTTGACACCCATTGATGCCTCTCCAACTTGTCTTGGCTTAGCTTCTTTTCTTATCGCATAAAAAATGTTTGCATCAACAAGATCCCACTGAGGTAAAATAATGACCCCTTCCTTTCGCACCAGTGCTCTACCCTCATCAAGAGTAATCTTTCCAAACTTGGCCACCATATTATGTTTTATTTCTGTCTCAATTTCATCTCTACTCTTATCTGGATGAACATCCTGCATATTTTTACATGCTTCCTTGAATTCCTTAATATGAATTCTCCACAAAAATTGAATAAAAGCCCTGTTTTTTACAAATTTGTCATCAACCAGGAATTCATCACTGGCTTGCTTGGTGATAGTATCCAATTCTTTTCTTGCAAACTCAGCCACAGTAAAATCCAATGTTGGTTGTTTAGGAGCCTCAGGTACTCCTTCTTGCAATTCTTGGGTTGTGATAAAGACATGCCCTGTATCTCCCATTTTTACTAATTGTTCTACCACACTTTTGTCATCTATGTGCATAGGAGACTGAGAAGGGGAGTATAATTCACTCTGTGATTGTTCTTTTCCTTCTATCTTCTGCCTTTTACAGGATGGCATTGATTGGGTACTGGCATCCAACGGTCTCTTTCCTTTCTAATCAACCGTTTTCTCAATCCTAGGCAATATAGTGTTGTATCCTCTTCTCTGGTATACCACATAATTACAAGGTGGAATAACTCTTCCCTGTGTACTTTTATTTAGAATGGCCTTTGCTTTCTCTGGCTCTTCATCCATTATTTTCTTCTTCTTCTCATCTAGGGTTTGTATGAAATCTTTAAACATAGTCATTGGAGATTGTATTTTCTTTCCCCAGTGAGTGAATGTCTCCAAAGGATCATATGACCTATCAAACTGATGAATAAAATCCAATTTTTTCTTAGGGCCCGTTTGGACGCAGGCATACGGAATGTCGGATATAGTCAATTCTAGAATATGCTGCAATTCTAGAATATCATATCCTCAAAATGATATCCAGAATATGTGTTCGACCCGTTTGGACGCACCTGGAAGATGACCGAGAAGATGTATTTTCCGCGTTTGGGTGCCGCATTTTGGAATTGGAATATGCACTGAATGAGAATTTGTTTTT
>MU226833.1:157804-172873 GCA_018584345.1 Thuja plicata | reverse complement strand
AGGTTCATTTCTTCCTCAAAATAATCAGCATTGTTGAATAACAACATGTGCATCATTGTGGAGTACCATCCCATTGGTTTAGCTATTTTGTTCTCCTTTATGCTTACCAAACCCTTATGCATCAGATTAGCAATATAATTTGGATAATCAAAAACTACAGACAAATGTAGATGTAGGATTTGAGCCATCATGAGCATCATATGAATAGGCATTGTTGTCCCTTCATCTTCTCCTAATACATGGCACAAGGCACTATACATCTTCCTGGCTTTACCATTAAAATAGTCTAGTTTGAAGGGTTCAGGTGTTCTAGGGCCAACTATGCACAAATCCTGTATCTTGTTAAAATATCCTTTTAGGGCTTCACCCTTGTAGTAATCCTTCTGGTTTTTATACACTTCTTTGAAGAAATCAAATTCTATATCATCCATTTGAATTGTATGATCAGTCATCTTGAAAACCATTCTAACTTCATCTGCATTGACACTTAGCAGTATGTTCCCATTTCTGTCCCTAAGGACCCTAGACACATGATCATAAACATTTGCTACTATAATCAACAAATCCGTGTCCTAAATACACCAGGAACAATTAATTTCCCTACATCAAGACTCCATATGTTACAATCAGGGGTAGGGGTTTTTCTTTGGCCATAGGTAGTTCTGAATAAAGTTAGACCATTTACGCCAACTTTGGCATCCCTGACCCATCTCCCCATATCGTATAGGCCTTCCCCCACTTTGAAATGAGGATTCACAAGAATGGATTTTTTAATCTGAGTGGAATCATTTAAGGATCCTTTTAATTGTTGGAACAAATCATCCCGCACATTCCTATCCTTATACTCTGTTTTACCTGAGAATTCAATCCTAGGGGCCATCTTTTAGGTCAGGGTTTTAACAGTAATGGTGTCAAACTTATGGAAATACTTCTATTTATCCTTAAGAATTCAGAATTCTACTGTAAGCATGAAATTCACTGATTTGATCAAGAGACTTACCCATTCTTGTATTTTGGCAACACAGAGCACGACAATTTTGCAACTTTGATATTCACTTCAATTACTTCGACAATGATGGCAGTTTTGAGCTTTCAAACATTGAATTATATGCTTCCATCACATCAGTCTATCACATTGAATTTTACTGAAGTAGCCACACGCTCTACAATTAATTCACCTGAGTTGAAATCTGTGGCTGTAACGGCTTGCTGAGATTATTTTTACAACTTTGAAATTGGGTCGTCGATCTTTCAGTACCTTGTTTCATCATGTGGATCTTATGAGTTTTAAAAATACACTGATCATCCAGGACACATGTCATCACCGCTTAATGACTTAGGGAGTAGATATCATTCACTTTTGGTATCAAATGATTAAGCAAGCCGTCCGATATTCTACGAGTTGCATCCTTTTAACTTTGCTGAGTGCTGCATTGGGACCCATCAACTTTGCCATGCGTCATTCAGACTTAATCACTTATGGAGTAGATGTCGAGCACTTTTCCGCCTAAGTGATTAAGTCGACCATCAGATCAAACATAACTTACTCAGCTTTTAATCTACAGTCAACTTTCTATTAGTGGATTACATGTCATAAACTAGACATGTGGCAACATGGCTTAATGACTTAGGGAGTAGATCTTGCACATCTTTGATATTAAGCCATAAAGCGAGCCGTCTGATTTTTCAGAAAGTGCACACTATTTTGTTGCATTTATACTGGGTCTACCACCTCCACGTGTCACCGCCACTTAATCCCTTAGAGATTAGATGTTGAGCACTTTCACCTTTAAGCCATTAAGTTAACCTTTAGATCAACCGCAACTTGCTCGTCACTTAACATCTTGCCTTCGACATCCAGCTGGACCCATAGGACACGTGGCATCACGACTTAATCACTTAAGGTATAGATCTCAAGCATCTTCGCTGCTAATCCATTAAGCGGACTGTTGGATCAAGTCTGAATTGCATGTTTTTTTAAACAATGTCCAAAAGTATCGGGCCCGCCAAGACACGTGTCCTCACGACTTAATGACTTATAATTTAGATCTTTTGCATCTCTGGGAATCAACGATTAAGCAGGCCATTAGATCAAAATACATTTGTTCACCACATGAAACATTAAAATAAAAGGCTTTTCTCAGCGGCATGACTTAGGAAATATTAAAGTGGTTAGGATAACACTACTTGAAAACATGACCCTTTTAAAGATAAACACATGACTTAAGATAACTTAAGTGATTGAAATAAAGTAGCGCAAAAATAGAACCCGCTAAGACACTTAGGGTTTTTAGATTCAAATTTGAACAGGGTTATAACATAGACTTGGGGGTTTAGACACTTTTCACCATTTTCTCAGGGACATGACCATTTACATAAAATTTTAGGGTCATTCTTTAGCAAGACTTAACAATGTTATAAAGAAATGACAATGGGATTTTAGACAAGAATACATACTCAAAACCAAATATATACCCAACAGATTTAATGATAGAAAGGATGACCGAGACTTCATAAACAACCGACAGTATGGCCAAAGAGACAATAAAGATTACAAGGATAAAGGTATGAAAGCCTGTTACATTGCTAAAGATAAAGTTAATAACAGTGGTACTGACGGTGATGAAGATATTGAGACAGTGTTTGTAGCACTTAAAGATGATACATATGAAGATGAAAGTTATGTAGAGACAAAACTTGTCTCTAAAGTTGGTAAACATGATATTTGGGTTATTGATAGTGGTTGTACAAATCACATGACTGGTGATAAAGGAAAATTTCAATTTATTGAACATTATGATGGAGGATCTGTGAGAATGGGAAATGAAACACCATGTCAAGTAAAAGGAAAATGTACTATTATAGTGAACAATCAAATCAAATGTGAAAATGCTTATTGGGCAAAAGGAGTTAACTATAATCTATTAAGTGTTTCATAGTTGAATAACATAGGTCACCGAGTCGCATTTGAGAACAAAAAAGCAAGAATATATGATGGAAAAGGAAAATTGATCGGTACCGGTGAACAATCTAAAGGTAACCTATTCTATCTTGACACGCCTAAAACTACTTGTTTATTGGAAAAGAATGAAGATATATGGATATAGCATAAAAGACTTTGTTATGTAAATTTTGAAAACATGGTTAAGATTAGTAGAAAAAGAAAAGTTAGAGGCGTACTGAGCTTAACTAAACCAGACCATGTAATGTGCAAAAATTGTCAAATGGGTTAGATGTCAAAATCTAGTTTCAAGAGCAAGAATTTCTCATCTAATGACATTTTGGAGTTAGTTGATACAAACTTATGTGGACCAATGAGAACACAAAGCTATTTTGGGGGCAAATATTTTATTTTATTTGTTGATGACTACTCTAAGATGATGATTGTTATGTTTCTAAAAGAGAAATCTGAATCATTAAAGATGTTTAAGTTGTACAAAGCAACAGTTGAAAAAGAAACTGGTAAATATCTGAAGTGTTTAAGATCTGACAGAGGAGGTGAATTTATTTCTGATGAGTTCACTAACTTTTGTAATGAGAATAGAATCAAAAGACAGGTTTCTGCACCGAGGACACCACAACAAAACGATATTGCTGAAACAAGGAACAAGTCAATTATTGATTGTGCAAGAATATTGATGATTGAAAATCAAGTTACACAAACATACTGGAGATAAGTAGTCAGCACAGTAGTCTACACACTTAACCGAGTACAATTGAAGAAAGATTCAAACAAAACACCTTATGAGCTATGGTATGGTAATACTCCCAATGTGAGCTATTTTAGAATATTTAGAAGTCGTTATATTTTGAAAGATGATCGAAATGGAAAATTTGATTTTAAAAGTGATGAAGGAATATTTCTTGGATATTCTACTAAGTGCAAAGCTTACAAATATTTAAACAAGTCAACTAACAAAATTATTGAGAGTGCAAATGTGAAAGTTGATGAATTTGCCGAGTTAAATGATGAAGACAACATGAAAGAACCAGAGGAATACAATAGATTTATTTACTGGGAAGAGCCTGATACTATATCGACACTGATTCCTAGCGTTACCATGCAATAGGGTAATGTTATTGGGCAACATGCTAATGTCACTAGGCAACAAACAGTACAAACTGACATTTAGGAAAATGTTGAAACAAAAGATCATGAACCAGAAGACAATGAAGATACTGAAGATCAGAGATCTAAACTTGTACTTGCTAGATATGCTAGAAGACACCATCCACGAGATCAAACCATTGGAGATAAAAGAGCAAGCATTTTGACAAGAAGTAAGTTCAGAGATGACACTTGTTTAATTTGTGAATTTGAGCCTAATAATGTTAGAGATGCATTATAAAATGAAGAATGGTTTAATGCTATGCATGAGAAAATTGAGCAGATACAGAAAAATAAGACATGGACATTAGTACCAAGACCTAAAGACAAAAATGTCATCGGAACCAAATGGATTTTCAGAAACAAAATGAATGAAGATGGGAATGTAATAATGAATAAAGTTAGATTAGTTTGCAAAGGGTATGCACAAGAAAAAGGAATTGGCTATGGAGAAACTTTTGCACTCGTTGCTAGACTTGAAGGAGTAAGGATACTACTTGCATACAGTGCATATAAAGGATTTAAGTTATATCAAATGGATGTGAAATCTGCATTTTTGAATGAAATACTAGAAGAGGAGGTATACATTGAACAACCTGAAGGATTTTTTGATCCTGATCAGACACCCATGGTATGTAAGCTACATAAAGCTTTATATGGACTGAAGCAAGCACTGAGAGCATGGTATGAAAGAATGCATTCTTATCTAATAATTATTGGATTTATTAGAACAAGTGACAACAACAATTTGTATTTAAAAAGTGGAAATGAAGATAAGACATTGCTGAGATATTTGTTGATGATATATTATTTGGAGGTAATGATAACTTATGAACTTCATTTGCTAATGAAATGAGGAAAGAATTTGAGATGTCGATGTTTGGTCAGATCAAATTTTTTATGGGATTGTAAATTTTACAACAAACTGCAAGTATATAAATCACTCAATCAAAATACATCAAGGAAATATTAAAAAAATTCAAAATGGAGGAATCAAAACCAGTCGGAACACCTATGGTGACAGGATGCAAACTGACAAAAGAGGACAAGACACTTGAGGTAAACCAAACCTTGTACAAATCTATGATTGTCAAATCGATGTATATTGTACACACAAGACCTGACATTGCACACGTAGTGGGAATAGTTGAAAGATTTTCTGCTAACCCCAGAGATTCACATATGACAGCTGTTAAAAGAATTTTTAGATATTTGAAAAATACTGAGGATTATGGAATTTGGTATAAAAGAAAAGGAAAATTTTAATTGAAAGTCTATACAGATGTTGATTGGGCTAGAAATATAGATGACATAAAGAGCACTACTTGTGGAGCATTCTTTATTGGAGATAGACTAGTTACTTGCATTAACAAGAAGCAAGGATGCATATCACAGTCAACTGCAGAAGCAAAGTATGTTGTTGCTGCTACAAATTGTTCTAACATAGCATGGATAAAACAATTGTTGAAAGGAATGAATGAAGAGATCATTGACCTAGTGATGATTTATTGTGATAACACAAGTGTTATAAATATCTCAAAGAACCCTATGATGCATGCAAAGACAAAGCATTTTTCTATAAAATATCACTACTTGAGGGAACAAGTACAAGACAAAAAAGTAATACTGGAATATGTACAATCAAAAGAACAACTTGCAGACATATTCACAAAACCCTTACGGAAGGATACATTTGAGTACTTGAGAGGTAGACTAGGGGTTCGTCCCTTGTCTATTGGTAACTAAGAATATTAGGAGGTTGCATCAACCTACATGAGATTAGATTATCAATCATGTTGATGCAAAAGCTGAACTGGACTGAAATAGAGATATCAGTGCATAGAAAGGTACTTACTACTGATCGCTTGTTATAAAGGCTCATAAACTAGGCATAATCCTTTAACTCGGGGATTGGACATCCAACTAAGCACTTCATCCACTTTATAATAAACTCATTTAATATGTCAAACCCAAGGATGTGTTACTTGAAACGGGCCAGCATAATATATGCACCAAGCACTTTCTCAACCAATCATTCTATAAATGTTGCAGGAAATAAATGCTGGAAAGGAACTACTCTATGGCTGCAGGAAATAAATGCTTTCAAAAGGAAACTATACTATTGCTACATGAAATGAATACTCAAAGGAAAGCTAAACTATTGCTATGAAAGTAGATGCTTGAAAGTAAATGATGGAAATGAATCATGCTAGCAGGATGGAAGAGTGCACACAACAACTATAATGCCTTAGTTACTCTGCCGCTCAGTCGTAGGAAGTGGTAGCTGTCCTGTCGTTTTGGCTGCAGGAGTTGTTCAGCATAGGAATCAAAATAACAGAAATGTACGAAAGCGCGCTAACTAGAATGAATCTAACTACGGATTCCTCACCAAGTGGGCCCCCTTGGGTGAGTACCCAGAACACTCAATTACACATAATTGAACTCAAAACTTCATTTGCTCATTAAATTGAATAACAGAGTACAAAAATTCTCAACAACTGTGAAATAACAGAATGCAACTATATAATAATACTACTTCCCTCCTTCTCATGTAAGAGCGGGGCTTTATTTAAAAGGAAAAACATTTAACTGCTAAACTCCACATGCCCTAAGAAAAGGTGAAGCTTTTATTACAACCAGCTAACAGAAAGGAAAAATAGAAAATAGGAAATAGAATCAGTCCAGAAGAGAGGACAGAAGTGCATAGACAACAAATCTAACTTCCCACTCTCTCCTAGATTTCATCAAGGAAATTATTGTGCTCACCAAGTCTTCGCTCAACCGTCTCCACCTAGATTAATTGAAAACCTTCCACCACTGCTACGCTAGTGTTTCATCTATGTGCGTCTGCCGCAGGACCGAGTCAAGCGTCCAACACATAGATGTGCTCACTTGAACAAGATGACAGTTGCTACTTCAATGCGCTGCATTAACACCGTTAGGATAAAATCATTCGTGACATTTATTCAAAGTACATACATTATCTATTGCTCAAATAGTCAATTCATTCATAAACATGATCATAATTTCATAGCAATTAATAGAGCATATTCATCCCGATAAAGCACATTAAGTAGCATATGTCCATGGCATAGGTTAAGTGGTTGACTACCACATAATAATAGTTTTAGAGTGTAAAGTCTTGGAATAATAACAAAAAATATAAGAAAGGACCTAGCAAAAGTTCTTCTAAGGTATATAAAAGATACCATTAAAATGGCCTATCATTTTTCCCCCTACGAAGACTAGTGTCGGTCCTCAGGCACTGAGACATTTCAGATCTTGGCAAGAACCCAGAGGTCTCCTTCCTATGTTTCTCCAACCATGGAGGTGCCAAATCGCCAGTAGAACCCATTTGTGTGCTCCATCTTTACCCGTCTGCTCAGTTCCTGTTGTTCATCTATTTCATCATCCACATAGTTGTACAATGGCCATAAAAGCAGGGGAGGCTAGAAGGTGAGTGGCAACCATCGCTCAGGCCGTGGTTGTCTTCCCTGACATATATACCAACTAATATGCTACATTGTAGCCCACAAGTTAATCAGACTGTGTGGCTTTGCCTTCTTAAGTGCTAGGGGAAGTCTTTCCCATCTCTATTTTAACCCTTCATCTGCCCTATCCCCATCTGATAATGACAATTTTTCAAATGCTGAGAAAACTTCCTCACGGCTTTCTAGAATCATTTTCCTCGGTGCAGAATCATGAAATCCATACATAATTTGCAACCAGTCATAGTAAAGTCATCGTGGTGACCGACTTTCAAGACATAGGGGCAATGAAATGGACTTTTCCAAGATTCTATACTTATGTAATTCTCACCATAATTTATTTCATTATAAATCCAGGAAACAAGGGAAGACAAATGTATATCACCAATAAAAAGAAGGGAATTCCAATCAGTATTAACATGAACAACATAATTATGCATGTATAATTCACATAGCAGGTTTTGAACACAATCAGGTGATGTGTTGTATGCAGCCACAAATTCATGTGGGGTTTCTATGCCTGAGCTAACATCCCAAAGGACTCTCATTAATTTAAATAGGAAAAGTTTCTCCTTGAGGCATAGGGTATAAACCCCTAGGGGTGGTCTGCATTCTACCAATTTCGGAATTATATCTGCAATGTTATTTACCTTATTATGTAGAAATTCAATTTCTTGTTGTTTTCTTTCAAGCTCCATCCTTAATTTTGTCTTTTCCAATTCCCACATCGATTTTTGATATTGCATTGCATTGAAATAGTCAACCGAGAGAGAGT
Source organism: Thuja plicata (assembly GCA_018584345.1). Classification (NCBI taxonomy): domain Eukaryota; kingdom Viridiplantae; phylum Streptophyta; class Pinopsida; order Cupressales; family Cupressaceae; genus Thuja; species Thuja plicata. The sequence goes on along the minus strand of MU226833.1, from coordinate 164,502 downwards.
GAATAGTTACGTCCTCAGGTTGCCCATGTGGGACCGCTCTGACTGCTTGTGGGTCTTCTTCTTTATTTGGACAAACTGGCACATTTTCTGGAACAAGGGGCCTTTCCTCGTGACTGCCTTCCTGTAGAGAAGAAGATTCTCTCCCAACAACTTTAGGCTTTGCTACTTCTGGTATTACACACTCTGCTTTTGGAATCACCTTAGCGGTTGCATGATCCTTTTCCATCATACCCTGGCATCCGGCAATAGGACTGCCTATTTGCGGTTATTCCTGTAAGGGTTCCTTTGAGGAGACATGCGATTCATTAGCCGTAATAGGGGAAATTTTGTCGTCTGGTTATGTTGTGTTCAAACACTTCTCTGTAATGGGGTATTTGTAGAGGTTGTAGGTTGCTTCTATGAAATTTTTCTTTTCTTGGCCGGTGTGGCTGCAGAAGAAATAGTGGAAATAAGAATATCCTGACTCATATTTTGCCATTTTTTCTTTTCCCTTGCCCTTTTTTATCTTTTTGCCGAGAAACTGTAGGAACCTTGGTTTCTCTGCTCCCTAAAGTAGGGTTTGGATGGATGGAGGGCACATTCTCCTCATTAGCTCTCGAAGGAGAAGAATTCCTCAAGGGTTCATCTTGTTCACCAAATTCTTCTTCCTCATCAGGGTTATTTCCATGTTCTTCTTGATTCTTAGGTCATGGCCCCTCTCCATGCAATTCAACATGAGGTGCCACAATAAGTCTATCCCAGGACATGGGAGAGACATCCCTCAGTGACCTTTCCATCAATAGTTTAATTAAACAATGGTGGGTCACTACGTTTTGCCACCCCTTTCGTACGTCTTTAGCACTTAAATTCAAAAGGACGTAAAGAAAATTTGGAACATTTACTAAACGGTTATGTCGTAAATGGCTCAATAATTTAAAGTGAACTACACGCAAGAAGGAAAAATGGCCCTCACAAGTAATGTACCTTATGACATGAATGACCAACTAAGGAAATTCCCCTGGAAGAGATATCCGCTTTACTCTCTGTTTACTGTAATCCATTAGGGCGTCTGCTGTCAACGTAAATTTTGCCCTAGCTGTTCGTGCCTTGTGACTGTGTGGAAATGCTTCACCTGTAGATGGAAGTCTAGAGACTTCAGCAATCTGTGCTTCCAAAGCTTCAATTAAAAACCCCTTAACATATGCAACTCCATTATTGTATGTTCTCAGAAATTCCAGTGTCGTATCTTTGTCATACCCATTTAACCTAACAAAATAGGTGAGCCAACCTACTCTATTAAAAACCTGAATGTTTCCCTTGTCTTGTAATAATACCAGGTGGTTTGATGGTTCATGCCGTATAGGAGAACCACCTATTATGCTACTTGAAATTCCAACAATGTCTTAGAAACTCAAAAATCTCCTTACTCCACTAATACTCTCTACTCTATTTTTGCTGAAAATCTCTCTGATGTGCCCAGAATTATAATGAAAATTTTCTAGTATTTCTGCATAGACAAGACACAATAGAAGATTTTGAAATAATGATATGAAGTTAGGCTAAAATTTTGAGTTAAAAACAGGGCTGGTTTCGATAGTTTACACGCAGGGGTTGTCAAATCATAATTTCAGATATGACGGCTCAGTATAATTCAGGTAGAAGAAATAATAATGACAAAGATTGGCAATTATGACAGCTGATTTGGAAATGACTTAAGTTTTGAGCTGATGGTATATTTCATTTATTATACACAAAACCCTATTTACTGCCCCCTACAAAAAAATGACAAGTGTCCTCAATTGCATGGAAATGTATGGCAAAATCATGGATTAATCACTCTTATTAATTACAATGTGTCATAATCATATTAAATGAAGTAAAAAAAACTTTTTGAGGCAATAAAGTAATGCGTACTTTGGAATATTATACTGTTAAATGCCCAAATCTAGAAATATTTGATGACGTTGGCAGAGTAAAAAAATTGAGGTGACGTGAATGCATGGATGGCAGAAAAAAGATGATGAAAAAGTGGATGGAATGACATTTTTATTATGGAAAATAGATTTTCGTGGGAAACAAAATTTTTATTATGATTGCATACGGGAAATTTTCAAAGAGAGGACCGAAGCAAATAATTACTCCGGTTGGCTGCAGGAATGCCCTCAGTAGGAAGAGGTCCTTTGACTACAGGAAAGTCTTTAGATGGAGGAGGTTATTCGGCTGCAGGAGGTCCTTCAGTTGTAGGAAAGTTGTCAGTAGGAGTAGGAGGTTCTGTGGCTGCAGGAGGTTCAGTGGCTGTAGGAGAAATCTCAAACTGTCACAGGAAATCAACCTTTGTCTGTGGTTTATAGTATAGGCAGAGCCTATGACCATTCACCAGTAACTTGAAAAGTATAGGGTCGATGGTGGATAGATGAACTGCTCCATTAGAATAAACATGAATAATCTCATAAGGGCCAAGCCAACGTGTTGTAAGCTTACCTTGGTTTCTTTGGAATCTTGAGTCATACAAAATAGCCCAGTCGCCAGGAGAAAACTGTTTGGAAAGGATGTGAGAATCATGCCACTTTTTCCATTGTGTCTGAACCAACTCTGTGTGTTGTAGGGATGCCTTCCTTATCTCATCTAGCTGGTTAAGCTATATGATCCTGTCGTGTTGTGCCTTAGTAAGATCAATGTTTAGCTGCAATGTCATTCATAAAGTCTTATGTTCAAACTCAATCAACATCACAGCTATTTTTCCATATGCCAACTCAAAAGGGGTAAACCCTATTGTGATTTTCCATGTAGTGCGGTAGGTTGATACTTCTTCTTGGAGGCAACTGCTCCAATCTTTCTTTTGCAACTGAACTGTCTTCGTGAGGATAGCTTCTATCTCCCTATTAGTGATTTCTGCCTGACCATTCACTTGTGGGTGATAGGGGCTTGATTTTAGGTGGCAAATATTATACTTGTTCATCAGAGAAGTAATCAATGTGGAGGTAAATTGAGCTCCTTGGTTAGTGACTAACTCACGAGGCACACCATATCGCGTGAATATCTCCTCATATAGGAACTGTGCAACTCTGTTATCTCTGGCATGTTTCATGGCTCTAACCTCCACCCACTTGGTTACATAATCAGTACATACAAGTATTTATGAATTTTCATCAGATGCAGGAGTGATGGGACCGACGAAATCAATTCCCCATTTATCAAATGGAGTCACTACAACCTGAGGAAAGAGTGACATTTCATCTGATTTAGTAGGTCGCCCCATCCTTTGGCATCGATCACACTTCCTGGTGTAATTGGCTAAATCCTTGTAGAGGGATGGCTAGTAGTAACCAGTATTAAGTACCTTCATTGATGTCATTTTGGCAGCAAAATGTCCTCTACAGGGCTCATCATGACAAGCCCAGAGGATGTCATAAGTTTTGTCCTCTCGAATGCATCTTCTCAATACTTGGTTGGGGCTAGTATAGAATAAAAAATCAACAATCCATGAAAATTTGAAAGTTTTCTATATTAGTAACCGCTTTTCCTTTGGAGAGAAGTGTGGAGGTACCTTTTGTGAAACCAGATAGTTAGCAATATCAGCATACCAGGGTGCTTTTGCTGCAATGGAGAATAGGTGGTCGTCAGGGAAACTATCATTGATTGCCATAGGTTCATCAACATTCTGTAGTCGTGAGAGAAAATTGGCCACCACATTTGATTTGCCTGGCTTATCTATGATGGTAATATCAAACTATTGTAGCAGAAACAACCATCTAGCTAACCTTCCTGTTATGGCAGGTTTATTAGCTAAGTACTTAATAGCTACATGGTCTGTATGCACAAAGTTTTGGTAACCAGTGACATAATGGCAGAATTTTTTCAAAGCATAGATAATAGCCAATAGCTCCTTTTTGGTAACCATGTAGTTCAAATAAGCTCCTTATAGATTTTTGCTAATAAAATAAATAGTGTGTTCTAGTGTACCTTACTTTTGTCCAAGAACTGATCCAACGACATGATTAGAGGCACCTGTATGTATGTGGAATGAGAGTGCCCAATTAGGACCTCACAAGACAGGTGCCTGAGTGAGTACAAACTTCAGCTGCATGAAATCTTCATCACAGTCTGATGTCCAGATAAAGTCAGCATCTTTAGTGAGCAATGAATACATAGGGTTGGGCATCTTGCTAAAGTCCTTTATGAATCTTCTGTAATACCCAACATGACCAAGGAAGCTTTTGACATTCTTTTGTTTGGCTGGGGTAGGCAGATTCACAATGACTTCAATTTTGGTTGGGTTTACTTGAATGCCAAGAGCGGAAATGTAGTGACCAAGCACTACGCCTTCCTACATCATCATAAAACACTTGTCATTGTTCAAAGATAGGTTATGTTCTTTGTATCTGGTGAGGAATTTTTCCAGATTTGCCAATGCTTCCTCATAGGTTTCCCCATAAGTTGTAAAGTTGTCCATGTAGATCTCCATACAATCATGGGAAATATCAACAAAAATGTTGATAACCGCCGGCTGAAAAGTAGCAGGAGCATTGTTGAGGCCAAATGGAAAAACTGAATAAGAAAAAGTCCCCCATGGGTAGGTGAATGTGATCTTTTTCTGATCCTCTGGAAGAATTCAGATTTGATTGTATCCACTGTACTCATCCAAGAAAGAAAAGTATTTCTTTCTTGTTAGAGAATCTAGGACCTGGTCAATGAATGGAAGAGGGAAATGGTCCTTTTTGGTGGCATTGTTAAGCTCTTTGTAGTCCACACACATTCTCCACTTGCCACCTTTCTTAGGAACTATGACTAGTGGGGAAACCCACTGGCTGTATGATATAGGATATATGAAATCAGCTTTAAAGAGTTTTTGGAGTTTGACTTTCACTATCTCACGAAGGGCAGGGTTGACACGTCTTTGAAATTGCCTTACTGGGGGTTTGTCCTCCTTTAAAAAGATCCCACGAGTGCATAACTTTGGGTCCAGACCTTTCATACTAGCGTAATCCCAGGAAAAAGTTGTAGCATGAGTCTTCAATAGCTTGGTTAATGATGTTTTCTACAGAGGAGAAAGTTTTCTATTAATGTTTAAGCAGCATTCAGGGGAAACTTCCAATTGCTTCGTGAGCTCGACCATAGATGCATCGGTCAATGAGGGTAATTGGATCTCATAGGGAAGCATTTGGCGATAGAGCTAGTTGGATACAAGGGAAGATGTTCGGTAATCAAAGTACAACGGTTGTAGGGAGTAGTTTTGGAAGGAACTATCCAAAGGGTCCAAGTTCGATCCATACTGGTTATGCAAGATGTTGGTGATTACTTTATCTTCCTCCTGAAGCTGTAGGAAGGGATCCCTAATTAACATCATTAATTGGGAGACTGAATTAATAACTTCAGCTTCCTCTCCTGCATCTGTCCATATGGGAGAGGCTAATTCCATCTGAGGTTGAGCAGGAGGATACAAGGCCAAAGTTTTGGTGCGCTGGCCATCAGAAATGGTCATATCTCCTCACTGGAAACCGATGTAAGCATCAACGGTATCTATCCAAGGATGTCCCAAAATAATTGGATAGCCTCATAGGGTAGCTTTTGGTGAGAGGATCATGAAATCTGCAGGGTAGGACCAAGACTCTAGGTCAACCAAAATGTCCTCCACCACTCCATCAGGCTTTACAGTCGAACAGTCTGCGAGCTACAAGATAGTAGGTGTATTGCAGAGGTTGGTGATACCAAGGGGTTGCATAATGTCCTTGTTCATGACATTAATGGTGGCTCCAAGATCAATCAAGGTATTTTTTATAGCAGTCCCATTAATAATGACCTCGACAACAGGGCTGCTCGGGTTGAAATATTTTGGGATGGTAAGCTTCCCTAACATGATGTATGCCAGTTTTCCCAAGACATGGACAGTCTGGGGATCCTTCTTCTTGTGGCTAGGATTTTTAAAAAAATCTTCCTTGATGGCTTTTCCATATGTGGGAACATCCTTGATTGCTTGGAAAAGGGGGATTTGGACGCTGACATTCTTTAGTTGGTCAAGGATATTGAAAGTTGCTTCATCAATGTGTTAGTAATAACTGAGAGGGGGGGGGGGGGGGGGGGGGGTGAATCAGTGGCTTCAAAAAATTATCTTTAAACTTAACCACCAATCAATAAATCTCAGATTATTAAGTTCCTATAAGATGCATACCATGAATTACTATTAATGATTTAACTGTCTGTCGGTTTACCTTTTCTGACCTTGTTCTCCTTCATTACCGATAAGCAGCAAAAACTATTTACCAACACTCAGTAAATATGCAGAGTATACCGATCAATCTAGAAATGCATATGTGAAATGTAAAAAAGTAAAGTAATGAACCATACACACATAACACATGGATTTTTAACTTGGAAACCCTATTAAGGGAAAAACCACTGGGACCGATACCCCAAATTTTCACTCTTCTAAAGTGAGCCTTGTTAGGAGCCAGCCCTATTAAATGTTACAAACACACTGTTAGGTGTGACCTTTTTAGAGGATTTTATACATAGAGGTTGTCACTTAGTATCGGGCATCTATTTTCTACCATCCTTGAATTAGCCTCCTTCTTAGACTGTCAATAGGCTTTATGCAAATCTTGCTACCATCCTTGAATCAACCTTCTTCTTAGACTATCAATAGGTATCTGGAAAGTCCAATGCTACTTTCATGAATCAACCTTTTTGGCACTCCTTGGGATGTACCTCAATATATAGAA
>MU226833.1:119127-152040 GCA_018584345.1 Thuja plicata | reverse complement strand
AGTGAGGAAGAAAGCTCTATAACCATGCAGTTATGCTCATGCTTCTCTCTCAATTGATCTACTGTCAAAGCTCCTGTAGGCAACACATATTCAGTATCTAGGAATTGAGTAACATCATTACCAATACATGATAAGTGGAGTCTTATCCTGCTTTTCCATGAAGCAAAGTTGTCTTTGTTCAACTTGGGCACATCTCGTCTATTCATCTTGTGATCTTGACTTAGGTCTTGAAACCTTCCTTCTAAGCACACAAGCTTTGATACCAATTGTTAGTAATAACTGAGAGGGGGGGTAAATCAGCGGCTTCAAAAATTTATCTTTAAACTTAACCACCAATCAATAAATCTCAGATTATTAAGTCCCTATAAGATGCATGCCATGAATTACTATTAATGATTTAACTATCTGTTGGTTTACCTTTTCTGACCTTGTTCTCCTTGATTACCGATAAGCAACAAAAACTATTTACCAACACTCAGTAAATATGCAGAGTATATCGATCAATCCAGAAATGCATATGTGAAATGCAAAATAGTAAAGTAATGAACCATACACACATAACACATGGATTTTAATGTGGAAACCCTGTTAAGGGAAAAACCACTGGGACCGGTACCCCAAATTTTCAATCTTCTAAAGTGAGCCCTGTTAGGAGCCAACCCTGTTAAAGGTTACAAGCACACTATTAGGTGTGACCTTGTTAGAGGATTTTATACATAGAGGTTGTCACTTTGTATGGGCATCTATTTTCTACCATCCTTGAATCGGCCTCCTTCTTAGACTGTCAATAGGCTTTATGCAAATCTTGCTACCATCCTTGAATCAACCTTCTTCTTAGACTGTCAATAGATGTTTGGAAATTCCAATGCTACTTTCATGAATCAACCTTTTTGGCACTCCTTGGGATGTACCTCAATATATATAAGACTGTTAAGTCCTGCTTTGTTAAGAGACTTGATGCTTCAATGGTTAAACTAAAACATAATGACCTATTTCTAATGCAACTTGAATTGTAGATTTTTAGATCTATTTAAGTACATTACCTCTCTGATCAATGTATCAATTCAATTATTTGTGCTCGACACTTTTTGCTCTGTGATGTGCTTCACTGTTCGTCGGTGTCTGCAGAATTCTTTAGATCTCCTTCAGCTTGATTGATCAAGACTATATGAATTTATCCTTCATCAGTTTCTCTTCAGCATCTTCTTATTATTCACTCCCCTTTCTTGTGATGCAAAAATAAATTAAGCTTGTCTCTTATATAGACATGATGTTCACCATTTCTTGATTCTTGATTCTCGATTCTTGGCTCTTGGCATGAAAAATAATTCAGCCAATCTGATTTAAAGCATAACTCCTGATTTATCTCGTAGTTATCTTTATGCCAACTGTACAAATCTTCTTTAAATCAGTCACTTAACTCTAGTCAAATAAAACAACGAAAACAACCAGTTAAGTCTATCTTTAGCTCTTGCCAACTAGATATTTTGTCATTTTTTGTACTCTTTGTTCTGTCGGTCAACTCTGCAGTTAGTCGTCGGTGACAACTGCCAGCTCCGTCAGTGTGACTCCAGTTAGCTTTGGGATCTCTATCCATCGGGCATCATTGGATTTTACTCATCGGGCAACTCTGTTCTCAGCTCGTTGGGCATCCTGTGATTTTGTTTCATCGGGTAACATTGTCTTCTGCTCGTTGGGTATCACTGTGACTTTGGTTCTTTGCCTTTACCGATGGTGTGCACTCCGTTGGTGTTATCTGTCACTTAGTGAATACTTGAATTTTATGCATTGCTGAAAGCATAATCTTTGTTCCATTGATTCTCTGAAGTCTTTGGCATTTTATGCATGAACGTACAGATGATATCAAGTTGACATCAATGACAATACAACCATTAACTGATTTAATGTCTTGCATTATCTTCAACTTAACATTATCAAACATTCAATTAGTTATATGTCATCACAATGGTCTTTGGATTGCTCTACTGCAACCTTTGTGGGAAAGGAGGAATGGTAGACTGATTGGTCTTGGCTGGTGATGCAGGGGCTACTAGATTAGACAGATTGTTAGGCGATTGGGCTCCTCAAGAGGCATTTCAGTAATTACAGGAGGCTCAGGTGTAGGCAGAGTAGTACCGGACCATAGATGAATATCATCAAGGTTAATTGGTAGGTAGGGTATTGCATGAGATACTACGACTGGTCTGTAGCATACACATTTTACTGCGGTGGAGGAGGTCGATTGTTAGGGTTGGACTGCGGCTGTGTAGGTAACTGAGTAGGCTTAGGAGGGGAATTAGTAGCTGTAGGAGGTGGCAAAAGAGCTTGTTGTTGTGGAGGCTGCATAGGTGGTGGAAAAAATCCTTGTGGTTGATTTCGCCATTGTTGGCCGCCTCGCCACTATGGGTTTTGGTGCCAATTACCTTGCGGTGGCTGCCACGCCCCTTGAGGTTGTTGCCAACCTCCTTGAGGGTTTGGCCACTGTGGATTGGGGTAATTCTGCCACTGATTCTGGGAATTATTCCAGGGAGGATTTTGCTGATTCATGGGGGGTTGCCATTGATTATTATAAAAAGGACTACTAAATGAAAGAGGATCACGGGGCATACTTTGTCTCTGTACCCATGGTCGTCGCTGAGCGATAAAGAACAACTGTTCTTCCTCTGGATCTACTAGTTTGTAATCAGTTGGCATTTGTGTAGTCTCCATGTTAGCAAATAGTTTGCATCTTCAGTCTCTCTTCTTCTGTCTACAATGTGGAGAGAATTTAGCTAGCATGGCCTCTGCTTCCTCATGTTTCTTTTTAGTCTGCACGGTGTCCAGCTAGGTGGCCATATTATTGATGATATCTTGCTTAAAATCAGACAAGAGATTGTTTATCTCGGTCTGTGAAGTACTAACACTATTGGACTTCCCCATAGTGGACCTATATCCTCTTCATTTCTTAACAACGACTCTTGAGTATTTAAGGCAGGTCTTCCGGATATCATCCCATGATGCCTGGGTGATATATCCTTCGAACATTAGGTCTAGTGCCTCTATGCATCCGTCATTAATACCTCACAAAAAGAGCAACTTCTGAGATTCTTCATTGAGCTTGTGCTGAGTATTCTTCTGCAAACTAAACATAATCCTCAAGATTCTCATCCTCCTTCTCTGACATCTTAAAGATGTCATCCCCTCGCATATCATTCCCTCGACAATACTCCTTATATTTCAGTAAGAAAGCATCCTTCATTTCATCCCAATTATGGACAACATCTTATCCTAAGCCCATAAACAATCACAATGCAGACTCTTTAAGTGTTGTAGGGAAGAGCTTAAGCCTGTGGGAATCGGTGGTGTAGTCATAGCTCCTACAAAGGATATCAAACTCAAAGAGAAAGGTATCCGGGTCCTCTGTGACAAGGCCGTAAAATTTTGGAAGAGCAGAAGAGGGAATATTTTTGAGGTTGTTATTATCTCTCTGATTAGAGATGGGGAAAGGAAATGTAGTAGGATTAGCCATCCTTCGTTGTTGTGGAGGTGGATTTTTAGGCAGGTTCCGTGGTTGGTAGATGACTAACTTCCAAGGATTTTCTTCTCGAGGATTCTGTAGTTCTAGATTGGCAAAGGCTTCAGCAAATAGATTGGCTTTTGGTTGTTCCTAGAAGAACCCATGAAAGTCACTCTCAGAAGATGAGGATGATGAAGGGGCTTTAGGGAGCTCAACAATAGTGTCAATGAACTGGTTTTCTTCCTCAAATAGGTTGTGGTGTGGATTTGGCAAGTACCTTCCTCGGGCGTCTCTTCGTCTATTATACAGGTAGATAGTATGGAATGATGTGAATAGCGGTTTGCTTTGTCAAGATAAGGCTTAATCTACTTAAAGAAGGGAATGAAAGCATGCAAACAAATCCTAGGAATGGTTGAATAAGAACCAGGCTTGGCGCTGTCCCCAGAAACAACGCCAAAAATGATCACTTGTTATAAAGGCTCAGAAACTAGGCATAATCCTTTAACTCGGGGATTGGACATCCAACTAAGCACTTCATCCACTTTATAATAAACTCATTTAATATGTCAAACCCAGGGACATGTTACTTGAAAAGGTACAAAAAAATATATGAACCAAGCACTTTCTCAACCAATCATTCTATAATTGCTGTAGGAAATAAAAGCTGGAAAGGAACTACTCTATGGTTGGAGGAAATAAATGCTTTCAAAAGGAAACTATACTATTGCTACATGAAATGAATACTCAAAGGAAAGCTAAACTATTGCTGTGAAAGTAGATACTTGAAAGTAAATGATGGAAATGAATGCTGCTAGCAGGATGGAAGAGTGCACAGAAACAACTATAATGCCTTAGTTACTCTCCCGCTCGGCCGTAGGAAGCGGTTGCTGTCTTGTGGCTTTGGGTGCAGGAGTTGTTCAACATAGGAATTGAAATAATAGAAATGCAGGAAAGAGAGCTAACTAGAATGAATCTAACTATGGATTCCTCACTAAGTGGGCCCCATTGGGCGAGTACCCAGAACACTCAATTACACAAAATTGAACTCAAAACTTCATTTGCTCATTAAATTGAATAATAGAGTACAAAAATTCTCAACAACAGTGAAATAACAAAATGCAACTATATACTAATACTACTTCCCTCCTTCTCACGTAGGAGCAGGGATTTATTTAAAGGGAAAAATATCTAACTGCTAAACTCCACATGCCCTAAGAAAAGGTAGACCTTTTATTACAACCAGCTAACAGAAAGGAAAACTAGAAAATAGGAAATAGAATCAGTCCAGAAGAGAGGAAAGAACTGCGTAGACAACAAATCTAACTTCCCACTCTCTCCTAGATTTCATCAAGAAAATTATTGCACTCGCCAAGTCTTCGCTCAACCGTCTCCACTTGGATTAATTGGAAACCTTCCACCGCTGCTATGCCAATGTTTCATCCGTGTGTGTCTACCGCAGGACCGAGTCAAGCGTCCATCACATAGACATGCTCATCTGAACAAGATGATAGTTGCTACTTCAATGCGTTGGATTAACACCGTTAAGATAAAATCATTCATGGAATTTATTCAAAGTACATACATTATATATTGCTCAAGCAGTCAATTCATTCATAAAACATGATCATAATTTCATAGCAATAAACAAAGCATATTCATCCCGATAAAGCACATTAAGTAGCATATGTCCATGGCATAGGTTAAGCAGTTGAATACCACATAATAACAGTTTAGAGCGTAAAGTCTTGGAATAATAACAGAAAACATAAGAAAGGACCTAGCAAAAGTTCTTTTAAGGTATCTAAAAGATGTCATTAAAATGGCCTATCAACTACAACAAAATCAACGATATCTCATTTGGCTACTAAAGAGTTGCATATTTATTTTTGGAATTGTTGTCAAAGGGAGAGAGTTTTCATGAAATTTAGAAGGGAGATATCTATCCACTAAAGCGACAAAAGAGAAAGGGAGAGACATATTTAATCTACAGAGAGATTCAAGAGCTGAAAAGTTAAAACTACAGGGAGAGTCTACATGTATTTTCAAATTTTGTTTATACTGACACAAATTATATTCAAACTAGGGAGAGCTACTGAATTGTTACAGTTGTAGAACAAAAGTCTGGTATTTGTTGTATGGCATTTTATATTGCATATTTCATATTTTTTTGCCATCAATGCCAAAGGGGGAGATTGATGGACTATAACTGTTTCTATTTTTGAAGTCATTTGTTGATATTCAACCGAGTTGCAGAAGTGATGATAAACATTATCAGTTAATGTATTGTCATTGATGTCAACTTATTTGAGTATTATTATGGTGGAAAAAATTTGTTATGTATCGAAGATCTGGAACAAATAATGTTTTTGTGGTCGGTAATTGAAGAGTTCTATATATACTGAGTGACAGAGAACACCGAGTAAATTCCATTATATACAGAGTGACAACATTAACCGAGCAAGGGTTTGCCGACACAACTATTGATTAAAGCAATTTAATTATAACCGAGGCTGACTTGGATGCTTAGCTGTCAATTGATGATTTCAAGGTAAAAGATAAATTTTTTTATTTGATCAAACAGTTATTAAAATTCAATGAAGATCATACGACAAAGATTTAAACATGTTTTTAACACAACTGTTGAAGATAGATCAAGCAGGAAAATGAACGATGGAGATTAAGCAACAAGATTTGAAGGATGAAAATTAAATGATACATGATATATATAAATATAAGAGACAAGATATTCATTTTGTGAATCATGTACATAGATGTTGAAGCATACATGAGAAGTTATGCATGGCTGATTAAAGTGGTTAAAGACATAACCGAGTGTATATCTGCAGACATCACCGAGCACACAGAGAAAACAAAGGATAACCGAGCAAAACAAGGATGAAGAATGAGATAAATTGAAGTGAACAAATCGATTACAGGTATTATGTACTTGGAATAGATATAAATATCTACAAATTACAGTTGTATTTGAATCAGATCATTACTGTATCAGTTTAACCATTGTTAAAGATAAATCTCTTAACTGAGTGGGATAGTGAGTCCTTATTACAACATTCAGAGAATTTTAATTGTTTTCTTGTTGAACCCATAGTGAATGCATGGTCAAGAGAGAACTAGTAGTTTTAAATCCTCTAACCAGGTCACATTTAACAGTGTGCATTATAACCTTTAATAGGGTTGGCTCTTCACCGAGCTCACTTTAGAAGAGTGAAAATATTTTGGGTTACCGGTCCCAGGTGGTTTTTCCCTTAGCAGGGTTTCCACATTAAAAATCTATGTGTCATTTTGCATGAATGTTGTGGATCGTTATTTTACTTTACACTTTACTTTATTGACCTAGATCGGTAATCACAGTATTAATTTACTGATACTCGGTAAACACTATTAATGAAAGTTTAAGTTTACATAATACATTTTCACCGAGTTGAATTATATGATTGAATCTATTTTGATATAAATTTGGAGGAATTTGGGACTGTAGGATAATTTTTGAGGAAACTGATTCTAACTGATTCACCCCCCTCTCAGTTATTCTAACATCAAGTTCTTTTCTTACTGTCTCTGCCTATCTTTTCTTTTCCATCATCATTCAAAGTCATATACTCATATTTTGTCATAGTCACCTTGTAATTCATTACTCTAGGTATATCTTCCTCGTCATTATTAGCTATAGATAGTGAAATAGTTACACCAAAAATACAAATATCTGGTTCTATACCCAAAGACTGAGAACTTGTAGATTCATGTTTCTTGTGCTTTTGTGGTGATCTTCCATGTTGATTTCTTAGTAGTATTTTGTTTACCACTTCTTTTGTCTCTACTAGAACTTCAATACTTGTCCACTCATGATTCGATTTATTATTTTCTTTGTCAACAATTCCCTCTTAGCTTCCTCAAGAAGTAATTTCAATTCATCTGTGGATATAACCGGACATAGTCTAGTTATGACTGCCTCTTTGCTTCTTTGATATTCTTCTAATGCAATTAGTCTCCTTAGTTCAATTTTTGAAAATAGATCATAGGGGATTTATGCTTTGATCTCAACAAGAGCTCTATTGAATTTCCTTAGACATTCAATTGTTCCTTCCTCTAGTTCCTTCTTCTCTTGTTTGTCATATCTATGATAATAGTTATTTAACTAAACTAGGACTCCATATTCAATCAAATTCTTCAATATATCATCTAATGTAAATGGTGGCTTACAAATATCAAAATTTTCTCTCTTATTTACAGGTTCATCCTCGACAATCCTTGTTGCTTTTGCACCTTCTGATCTAAGATTTTTCACTACATCATAAGAATCTATAGCTTCATCATTTTCTTCTTCAACTGCACCTTTATAGATTCTCTTAGGTTTGTTCTTCACACTCTTACCAACATGGGTAGTATTGTTCTTGATTTTCACTAATTTTCCTTGTGTCGCCTTAGGACTGGAAGATGCAGGTTTCTTTGGTTAATCTGCCTCCTTTTTAACTGTAGCAGTTGTGCTTCTAGTTTGTCTTGCCCTTAGTGATTGTGCAAATATAATGTACACAGGAGGGGCATCAACCTCCACATCAATTGGTTCTTCAGTTGCCTTCTCCTTCTCCTTTTCCTTTTCCTTCTTGCTTCTTCAACTTGTTCTTTAGTAAATCCCATCTTTTTTTCCATGAATTCTACCTCTTTTCTGATCTTTCTTTCTCTTCCTGTTCTATTGATCTCAAGATGAACTTCAATATCTTTCTCAGAGAATGTACTGAATATCTTCTCATAAGTGTCAATAGGTTTTTGTCAAATGTCTTATGTATAGGCTTCAAGAAGTAGACCATCCATGTCATATCCCATAGGCATTACCCACATGAGGTTCTAGGTTTTGTTGCCTCCGTTAAGCATGTATTGGTTTCTACCATAAAACATAGTCTTTTCATATTTCCTCACAATATTAGGATGGATTTTGTACCTTAGCTGCATAGAATCTTGAAATTCCTTAAAGAAATCCCCCATAGTACCTTTTATCGAATGAATCTCCAACATATTTTAAAATTTCTTAATCTAAATAGCAACAGGTGAATCCTTTTTCCGCACTATATTCCTAATTCCTTGAAATTATTTCATGAAGTAAAAGAAAATATATACCAAGAGTTGACCATATTTGAATATTTATTTCTCATCCTTCTTTATCTTCGTCGGGTTCTTCATTAACTGATCTTTCAATGATTTACATATGTCATAGTCAACATTCTCCTTCATCATCTGGTATGCAACACAAATGAGTGTGCTGGAAATTGAATTTTATCTGCTAGAATGGAAGACCTTGTAACCAATCACCACGGATGTGAACTTTACATCAGGTTGTTGAATGTTGTTTACTATCATTTCTCTCTTGTCCCACTTCTTATCTATTAATTCTGTCATGATGTCCTTCTGGATAGATTTAAGTGCAACTGCCTCTCCATCATCACAATATCCAGTAAATGCCTTTAAAACTTTGTTAGTGATCTTATAGGGTTTGTCTATCCATATGAACTAATCATGAACCCTACTCAACACATACCAAATCCAATCTATCTCAAAGAAACCTAGAAATTCCATGACTTGTGCAAAGTTTTTCTCACCTACTACCTTGTATTCATCCTTTGGAATGGAATTGTCAATGACTTCATTCCACTGATTTGCAATTGCATGCTCACCCAATTCTTCAAAAGGACAATGTATGTATTACCTAGTGTCTTCGGTATCGAAGAAATGCGCCATCTAGGTCATCCATAGTAGATTTAAATGAATGTTTCTTAAAGATAGGTCGTGGTTGCTTAGTTATGTCAACAACGCTAGGTGCCTCCATAATTTACTCTTCAGAAATGAAAACTGTGATGAAAAATTCATTTTCGACGATTGTAGGGTAAAGCTTGAAATCATTATGAAATCTCCTTGAAATTTCTTCTATCTACTCTGTAAACTCGCATGGTGAGAAATGAAAACATGAAATGTCCTTTTGTTACTTTACAAGCTGAAAAAGTGATCACATTTAATGTTGTTGTACCCTAGCTTTCAAACTGTCTCATAAAGAGTGTACCAAATTCATCTTTGAACCTTCAAACCTTTAAACAAACTTTTGCGAATGATATAACATGTTAAAAACTCAATTTTGTATCTTAGTATATGGATTGCATTCACTTATCTATCAGTTTCAAGGGCAGGTAATGATTTTCATGAAAAGCTCCCCATTAGGTCAATGACCTAATCAATTTTCTAATGAAATTTCCACACCATAAACAGGTGTAATCTTCCCTATACCATCAATATTATCTTTTATAACCTGTGTCTTGCTCAGTTCCTTTCTAACTTCCGCAAAATCAATTATTTTCTTTCCCTTATCATTTTGTTCACTGTTCTTATCTACCGAACCTCTTGCATTATTGTATCTAAAATTCTTTGCAATATGACTAGAATGTTTGCAATTGAAACATATCACATTTTCATACCTTTTCTCCATTGGATTTGTCCTTATTCAGCATTGCTTTGAAATATGTCCAAATTTATTGCATTTGTAACAGGTAATGTTCCTCTAGTTCACATAATTATTCACCTTTGATATGCACTCATTTGATTTGTTTCCATACTTGTAGAAAGTAAAACAATAACCAAAAAATGGCGTAGCATTAGGTATGCTTCTACACTCCTCTGCTCTATGCCCAAATTTGTTACATGTAAAGTATTTGTCATTGAAATTACGTTGTTTCATAGGTGTCTTCTTAGCTTCTTTAGTCTAATTCTTTGATGGATTGACTTTCTCTTCTATTCCTGAACTTTCTCCCTTCTCAAATCCAAGTCCACGAGTCTCTTCTTTAGGTCTTTGTCTTTCAAGTTCCTCATCAAGCTTCATTTAACTAGATCTGAACTTCTCTGTGAATTCATTAGCTATTGCAAGTTCACTCCTAAGAATTCATTGACTCTTTCAATATCCTTCTCATTATGTGTGGATTCCTCAAGATTGATATGCAACTATCCAACTTCACAATTCAGTCTGTAGCATTCATCTGTCTTGTCCTTCAAGTTTTGATCAAGATTTTTCATAGCTTCAATCTCTTTAGTCATCTTCATTAACATAACTTATAATTCAAGTTTTAGATTATCTTTTTCTCTTGAAATTTGTTCACATTCATCAGATATGTCTTTCAGGGTCTTTGAATCATCTTTATGCTACAACTGATCAACAAGGTCTTTCCTCTTATCTCTAGATTTGTTCAATTGATCCTTCAAATTTTCAATGAAACCTTCAGCATCCTTAAGCTTCTTTCCAACTCCAATTTATAAGAATTTGATTTTTCAAGATCATCAAGATCATCAAGCTTAACCAAATAGGACAAGTAAACCGGTCATATCATCAATCTGTTAGGATCATTGGTCGATCCAACGTCTGGCTATCATTTTTATTCACTCTTCACGGTCAATCTAATACTCAAAAGATCATAACTTCATCAAGTGATGATATTGAATATTGCGATCTTAAACAAAGATACATAATACCTTTGAGAATCATCTTTTAGCTTCGCACATCAAAACTCAATCACGTGTCTGTACCGATCAATATACTGAAACATGTACATTATTCTTCTATTTCCATACTTGGCCAAATTTGCATTCTTGCCTTCGGTATAACCAAAAACTGTTAATATATTATAAGAGATATATGTAGTTTCTATTAATGACAACATACCAGTTATCAAATGGTGTCTCTTTCCAATAATTACCCCGTTTGGCATTGACGGAAACACTTAGCAAAAAATGACAAAGTGTCCAAACAAAATGCCAAATACCAAAACCAAAAATTTGTGCTCCCCCTAAGATGAACATCTCATTTTTCACTAAATCTCCCCCCCTTTGACATCAATGGAAAAGGCTAGGGACTACCTCAAAAATCATCTACCAAAATCCTAGACCATCTTCTTATGTACATAGGTGTGCAAGGTATACTTACAAAAGTTTAAATATGTCTGAAAAATTGCTTCTTAGATATGGAAAATCTATGTCCCAACACTTTTTAATGCTTTCTGCAATCTGAATTTTCCCACAAATAGCATATGCCAACCTTTCTGCTTCAACCAAATTAGGTGCATCAGGGTACTCAAAGGTTGTAACTGCTTCCTTCAAACTTCTTGACAAAATATCAAGTTTTGGAATAATTTGATTCATTAGATCCATGATCCTTCCCTTAACTTTGTTTCTCTCAGTGAAAAGTGATCTGGTGTTATCATTTAGTGTTGTCATAATTTAGAGGTGATGGTGCAGCCCCCTCTTCATCATGTTATTTGAAACCAGCCTCCCTTATTTTTATGCAATGTACTTAGTGGTGAAGGTGTCAAACCCACACCATCTAGTTGCTCTACTTATTTCTGTGATAATGTATTGACAGAGTGGCGATGGTTTAAATCGCCCACTACATCTAGTTGATGTTGAGAGCATTTTGCATATGTTGGTTTTTATCATGCATGTAATCTGAAGCTAAAAAATTGCAAGTTACTCTTCATTAGTTTAAATACTGCATCACATAGTTCAAAAAATAACAGGGGTGGTTATCACGCAATGTGGATTATGATTATGGATTGAAACTGTCTATGGAATTCTATAATGGATTCCCCAAATTGAACACCAAACAATAACTCAAGGTTTTTTCTGCTTGGTTGAAAACCTTAAATAGTGGGCTTGCTATGTGCCAGAGTGGAAACCCCTCAAGGTGATATGACAAAACATCATAACATTTCAAAGAACGGGTGCCCTGTTGCACAATTTATGGAGAAGTGCAGAGTATGAGTTCTATGAAAAATTCAAGGATGTTTCTGCTTGGTTGAAAACTATAACCAGAAACCTTGCATGCAAGACTGAAAGCCAGTCAAAGCAATACAACAGGAGCATAATAGCAATTTCCAAAAATAGGTGCACAATTTCTGAATTTACGGAGAAGTGTGTAGAGTATGATTCATATACATAACACACACCAGTGAAGACAAAACTCTAGGACCTTTAGGAGGGACACGAGGATGATTTTCTATGTTGCCACAACTAACAAATGCAAAGAATTCAATGTCTTGCTACTTGTTGAGCTCATTTCAAATGTCTTCCATGGATACAACTAGTGTTTTGAGTTCAAAGAAGAAGACACATTCTATACATTAACATGCATATAATTGCAAAAATTAAGCACAAGCATCAGTGTCAATAAAATAATAGTAATACTCTTCAAGGACTTAGGGATAGTGGGTTCAGTCACCCCAGATTATAGCCAAATGAGGAGATTCGCCATTGGTGACTATTGACATATAATCAGGTTGTGGAACTGATGAGTGTTAAATAATTTTGTATGATTAACGCAGCACAAAAGAGAATAACACAGATACAGATTTTTTTTTGTTCCATATGCTTGAATATTCTGGTTCAGAAAAATTGCTCTGCTAGGGTTTCATGCATACGGATCTCTGTCAGCACTTTCCTTCTGAGTTTACCACCTGTCATACCGCATTCATTATGGGAATTTGCTTTAGGGTTAATTTATAATGGCTTTGGCCAAATTTGGCCCAATAGTTGCTGCTGGTGCTCGAGTTGCTTCTTCAGAAAGTCATGGTGCCCCTCTGAACAAGCAACCATGGAAGTTCGTCCCAAAGGTCTTCCACGAGGTGACCCTGATATTGTTCTTAATATACAAGAATTTGATGCTGCTTGTAATTAGTTAAAGAAACATACCTTGATAGGGTATTTTGTGCGTCGTACTCCTCCTAAAAGAATTCTGAAAGATTGGGTCAACAAGAGCTGGACCCCTCATGGGGTCTGCATTGAAGGTGTCCAAAACCTTACTAAAGGTTTTTTCCTGTTTTGTTTTGCCAACCCTTCTCAAGCGGATGCGATTTTTAACCGTGATCCTTAGACGGTTAGGTCTTACCTGCTTGTGTTCTAGAGGTGGTCTTGAGATTTCACTGTCTCGGACGACAAGAAACTTAGGGTTCCTATCTAGGTTGAGTTCCTTGGCCTCCCTCTTCCATGTTGGCCCTTTATTGAGTCTATTTCCAAAACCCTAGGCAAAGTTATGATCATGGAGCATGATAAGTTTTTCAATGCTCGTACGCAGAAGTGTGTTTGTATTGAGGTTGACCTTTCCAAGGACCTCAAAGACTTTGTTGATATACATGTCGGCTCCCACACCTTCTCTCAGAAGGTGCTTTATTTGAACCTGCCGAACACTTGTTATAGGTGTCAATCGACGAAACATAAAATCAAGGATTGCCCTTTGGCTGTTCCTTGGGTCAAGCCGTAGCCAAAGGAATTGCCTGTTAAAACTGCAGAGGCTGGAAAGAAGGAAGAATGGACCACGGTGGTGTGAAAAGGAAAGACCTCTTTAGCTCCCAAGAAGGTGCCCACCGCTTCCACTTCAGCTCCTCTGTTGGCTCCTCTGGCCGACAAGCAGCTACCGGCCGCCGAAGCGCCACCGGTCATTCCTCCAGTTTCAAACTCTGCTCCTCAGGGGAAATCAATAGCTGCGTGGTCTACCAACCCTGGGGTGGTGCGCACTCCATATGTTGTATCCTTAGTTGTTTCTTCACAACCATTGCATCAGTCTTGCAGCCCTGATGGTCGCGTGGAAGACCCAGAAGAAAAGCAGAGGTATGTCTCCTCTAGATATTTGATCCCTGGCTTTGGCTCCACGTTCTTTCACAATAGTTACTCCTCTCTTGAGGACGAGGAAGATGAGTTTTTATGAATTTTTTATCCTGGAATGTGCGAGGTCTGTCTGACCTCTCTTGAAAGTGCTATGTTGGGGATACTCATTGCAAACTTCGCAGTCTTGATGTTTTGTGTTTACACGAAGTTAAATTTTTTGGTTTTTTGCTTACTTCTGCTTGTCGTGTCATTTGGCTGAACGACATTATTTTTTCTTCTCAGCATGAAGCTGGTAAGGGTGGTGTCATTAATTTTTTGTCACCTCACCTTTAATCTGCTATTATTGCACATGGTTCTGACCCTATGCAGCGTGTCACTTGGATCTTGTTGTCCTTCAACAATCATTCCTTTGGCATAATTAATGTTTATGCTCCCAATGATGCTATGGAAAGATCTCAACTTTGGTGTTGGTTGGCAGATAATCTGCCTCTTGCAACTTGGGTGATGTGTGGGGACTTTAATATGGTTGAGCTGGCCTCTGATAAGGAAGGGATTTTGCCTTTTCGTTGGACAGCTGGTGAACGGGAAGCATAGTACTATATGCGCAATAAATTGGGCCTTTTTGATCCCAATGCTAACTTTGTTAGCAGAATGGGGTCTGGCACACTTGATCTAATTTTAGAGCTGGTTCTGACCACATATTTAAGAGGCTTGATCATGCCATGATTATTGCTCAATGCTTTTTCTCTTTTTCTAAGGATCGGGAGTTCCTTGTCATTCCTTTGATAGATGTGACCTTGTCAGATCATTACCTTATCTTTTTTGGCATCATGTGGTAGTGTTCTGCTAGATGGGTTGTTAAAACGCAATTTTTTTCTTAACACGTCGGTGCTGAGTTATGCTTCCACCGTCACTCACATCCTTCATGTATGGAACTTAGAGCCTCATCCCCACACCCACTCTGGGTGGATCCCATGGTGGAATGATGCCATCACCCGTACGACCAAATTTCTTCGCATCTATGGCCGCCAGTTGGCTCTGTACAGGAAGCGGTCATATGAAGCTACCACTAAAGCCTTGCGTAGTGCTTCTAAGGCTCTTGCTTTGAATCCCTTTGATTCTGAGCTTCAGCTCAAACTTGCCTAGCTCTGCCATGAGAAACAAGTTGCAAACAACTATGCTACTAGGGGAGCTCAAATCAAAGCTCACCTCCATTAGTTGGAGGTGGGCAATAAAGCTTCTAAAGAGTTCTTTCATGCTCTTAGACCCTGTCATGCTACTGTTGGGATCACTAAGATTAAGCAAGGTCGTGAAATCTTCTCAGCTATTCTTGATATTCTTCGAGCCTTTGTTCAACAATATGAAAAAGTTTTTACCTCCCAAGGTAGCTCGGTAGCTCGGGAAGAAGCTCTCAGGGCGTGTATTGCTGTTACTCCAAACTGCACGGTGGTTGAGCAGCATGCCTTTTGTGAGAAACTTCTCACCATCAATGATCTCAAAGAGGTTGCCTTTTCGATGGCAGATGATAAGCCCATTGGGTGTGATGGATTCCCCTGTGAGTTTTACAAGCATTTGTGGGATGTTATTGGTCCTGACCTGCATAAAGTGTATCTAGAAGCCTACCATAATAAAAGTTTAAGTGCCATTGTTAATAAAGGAAACATCAAATTCATACCTAAAGCTGGTGATCCTGAAGATATCTATCACTGGAGGCCCATCACCTTGTTGAATGTTTCTTACAAAATCATTGCTAAAGCTTTGGCTCTCAAGATCAGACATCTCCTCCCGCTGATTGTTCACCCTGAGCAGACTGGCTTCATTAAGTCCAGGTATATCCTTGACAACATTATTGTTGTCTAGGAGGGGATGGAATGGGCCCATCAATCCAAGCAGCAGACTTTATTTCTCAAAATTGATTTTGCCAAAGCTTATGATCGTATAGAATGGCCTTTCATTCTTGCCATGCTGCAAGCTATTGGTTTTGGTCCCAATTTTCTGCAGTCCGTGGAGATGCTTTTTGGTGATCCCTCTGCTTGCATTACTATCAATGGCTCACAGTCTGACACCTTTGGTCTCTTCAGATCCATCCGCCAGTGTTGTCCGCTGGCTCCTGCGTTATATGTGCTTGCTGCTGAAGGATTTGGTTACCTGTTGGCCAATTCTGTTTCCTCTAGTTTAGTTTGGGGCATCACTCTTTCGAATTCCTCCTCCCAGCTTGTCAATGGTCATTTTGCTGATGACTCCTGTCTCACTCTCCTTGAGGATGAGGATAATATTTCTAATGCCTTTCAATGTTTGGAGACTTTTTGTCAAGCCTCTGGGTCTGCTATTCAATGGCACAAGACCCTTTTCTATAGACAATCTTTCCTGCCAGCCCCTCCTTGGCTGGCTAATTTTGATTGGAAGTGGGTTCATCATGGGGAGATTTTCCACTTTCTGGGCATCCCCTTCGCCTTTCAAGGCTCTTCTGTAGATTTATGGAATGCTGTGATTGCTAAGATTGAAAAGAAGTTTCAATACTGGATTACTAAACCCCTCTCTCTTGCGGGGAAATTTGAAATATGTTCTAAGGTTTTGGATGCTACCCATGTTTACTATTCTTCTTGCTATGCTCCTTCTAAGGCCTCCTACCTTAAGCTGGAGTGCCTTCTCAGAGATTTCCTCTGGGCTTCAGGAGCCGATGGCCATGGGTTTCATAGAGTTTCTTGGGATTATTGTTGTCTGCCCAGAGAGTCGGGTGGCCTTGGTCTTCTCTCCACTCAGAAGCATGGGCTTTCTCTTTGTGCTAAGTGGATTATTCATGCTCTCACTGGCGATGAAGCTTGGAAAATCCTTGTCAGGCATTATATTGCTTCAAGATATCCTATTCACAAACCTACTTGGAAGGTATTGGGCTTCAAACTCTCCTCATTATGTAGGAGTCTGTTCACATTCAGGGCACCTTTGTGGTTAAGAGCATATGGAAAGCCTGGGAAGCTATCAAACCTTGGCTCTGCTGGGATGGGGATGGCTTTCGTGATGGGCTCTCCTTGAATCAACAAAACCTTTGGTGGTCTCCGTTGTTCTCCATCCAGGGTATTCCTCTGGATATAATTCAAGGTGCTAGTGCTCTGTATTTTTTCAAACGTGGTATCCAAACACCTAAGGACCTCTTTTTCTAGGGCCACCATGAACCTCAGGTCTTGGGAAGATATGCAGGCCCAGTTCCGTCTTGCTCGTTCAAATCGTCAGACTTTTGATCTGTTGGTTTCTGCCATTCTAGATCATTTGCTTCATAAAGTTGGAGTTCATTCTGTCCGACCCTAGTGGAAAGACTGGAAATGGTACCCCGCCACTCTGCTTAGTAATTACAAGCCTAAGATGGGGTATAGATGGTTGTCTCCTCATCTTCCCATGGTGGACACTCTTAACCAGAGATGACATTTGCACTCCTCTCCCCATCACTGGAGCTCTAATTTCTAGATTATTTGGTCTGCTATTACAGAGCCTAAGATGACTCTCTTTGCTTGGTGTTTGTTCTTCCAAGGACTTCCTTTGGGCCCTCAGCTCAAACATCTGGGTGTTCCTGATCCTCGGTGTCCCTTTTGTGGGAACCCAAAGTCCTTTTTGCACATCTTCTGGTTCTACAGAAGAGCTCAATAGTATTGGGAGTGGATTCATGATTTTTTTAAACCATTCTGGCCTGAGCCCTTCTCCTGGCATATGATTGTCCTGGGAGACTCTCCGAGACTTCCTTCCAAGTTTACCCAGATTTGGCATACTTTCAGGATGGAGATTTTGTTCACTTTGTGGAAAGATAGAAATGTTGTTCTTTTCACTCATAGCTTTCTTGATATTAATGTTTCTTTGTACACTAAAGCTTGTATATGTAACAACTTTATGATGCAGATTCAGGTGCAAGCTAACAAAGTTGCTATAGAGGTGGCCCACCTTTAGGAGCTACTCAATCATTGGGGCAATGCTCCCTGTACGGTTTCCTAGGTCTTGGATTTGGCTTCTGCAAAAGGTACTCCTCCCAGAGGTCGTCGTCGTGGCCGTAGCTCGTCTGATCATCGCTCCCGCACCCCACGGTCGTAGGCTCCTCGCCACCGCTCTCTTGGAGGTGGCAATGATGCTTGGTGGCGTCGCTCTGCTTCTCTGCCTCACCGCGCCTCTAGCTGGTCTCTGGCCCCGTCACATCCTGATGCTCCTGCTGCTCGTGGTGGTCCCTCTTGGCCTCCTTCCACCTCCTCCAAGTGGTCTTTCCCCTGCCTGGATTTGGCTATTTCTCCACCTCGGATGGAGAAAGATAAAGATACTGAAGATGCTGTTGATGGTTGGTCGGCTCCCAACCCTCCTGTCAATCCCAAGGATGCCTGGGGTTCTGATGATAGAGATCGTCCTCCTTCAGCTCGCACTGCTCTTGCAGCCTGAAGGCTTTTTTTTATGAATAGTTTCTAGTTCCTGCTTTTGGCGGTTGCCGTGTGAACTCTCACCGGGTGATTTTTATATCCCCCGGCCCCTTTTTTGTGAATATGTATCTTGATATTTTATTAATGGAAAGGTACTATTCATCAAATACTCTAGTTCAAAACTCATGCATGTCTATTGCTCAAGCTTGGCTGTAGACCATTACTAGCAGCTCCCCAAGGCATAGTCTTGGGACTGGCCTTCTCTTTGTCACACTCTCCACTTTATATCAGTTGTCAGCAGTAGCTTCTTGTCACCAGTTCTCTTCCTTGTAGCGGTTGCCCATTGAATGAAATTTATTCTACCGTCACCAATCACCTAAGTTCAATTTTTTTGCATGGGCTTGCCCCACGACAGTCATATTGCCAAGGGAGACAAGCTTCTTTGATAAAATGTTGGACACTTCTCACACAAATGCAACATGGAGGCTTCTATGTAAATGACTTACCCCTGCAGTAAGACAAATAAATGAAGATAATGACTTCATGAACTTCCACAAATAACATACAGTACCTTCAATGATTTTTGCTTCAGACACATCAAAAGGCTTTGGCTATTTGTGGGTAGGCTAATCTTTGTTGAATCAGTCCGTGGCTCTCCTCCTCCGTGACAAGTGCCAAGTACTCCAAGGGATCTTTTGCATATATAACATGACTCTCCTTGGCTCTCCTCCTCCGTGACATGTCCCAAGTACTCCAAGGGATCTTTTTCATATATAACATGACTCTGAATAATCTACGTAGCACATTACAGATTATAATTTTTATGTTTCCACATTTTTTTGGTTCTTATGGGCTACAGTGTCATCATGTCATGTCATTGTATCACGAAATTTTGGGGCTATCGTCTGGACCCTAATTAGAAAATAGGATGAGGGGCTCTCTCCTAAGTCTGCGAACCCCTACCAACTGTTTGTAAAAGGGTGAAAGATAAAGGTAATTTTTAAGTGATTGCTAGTAACCACCAAACTAGTGAAGCCCACTTATGCAAGCATTCCATGACGATTGTTTTGTTTTTCTTGGCTTAAACTGTGTTGACCTATATAAAGGACCTCTCACGGATTCGAATATATGACCTCTGATATGGAATACAAATGTCTTCCCCAGCAGGCCAAGTTAAAATGGATAAAGAGATATAAAATTGAAATGCCAAAGAATTAAGATATTCATTAAATATGCATCCATATAAAAATGTTGATTATCT
This sequence comes from Thuja plicata, assembly GCA_018584345.1. NCBI lineage: Eukaryota > Viridiplantae > Streptophyta > Pinopsida > Cupressales > Cupressaceae > Thuja > Thuja plicata. The sequence goes on along the minus strand of MU226833.1, from coordinate 132,245 downwards.
AATGCATTAGGGCATCAAATAAAATGTTACCTGCTGCTTGTTAAGCTCAATAAAATCCCATGGCACATTGGGGTTTTTATGCTGAGAATCTAGATGTTGTAATGGCGTCACATCATCCAAATGATTATAATCATTCCAAACAATGAATTGAAACCACTCATAAATTTAATTTATAAATAAAGAAATGAAAAGAATGGTTTGGGCATTCGCTTACATAATTCAAGGCCACTGAAAAATGGCGCAGCGCCAGACTGACCCTCCTGACACCTAGGGCCACCTGCAAATCCAGTGTAAATTGTCTACAAAACTCCAAAAAACAATTGAACATTTTCTAATGAAATATATATTAGTTTACCGTTGCCATGTGCGCAACCTGTCCAATTTTAAACATCTTAGCCTTTGATGCTCTTGAAAATAGGAAGAAGAGTTGAAGGATAATGTTTCCAACAATATATGCCAACTATAGTCGGCTTGTTTTCCACTTTTGAACGATGGTGGGAGGGCCACTAAAATTCTTCCGGTTCTGCAGTTTTTTCCGCATTAAAAAAGGTGGGATTTCAGTCTTCATATTAAACCCTACAAATACAAGGACTGTGTCATCGAAGAGACTTGATCCTTCGTTCAGGTGGAAGTGGTGTTGTAGTTTCATTTGACTTTTCCTTCCTTAGCTTAAACTCGAATGAAATTTATTAATCTTTTTAATGGAGGAATCGCCCCACCAAAGGAATAAGCCCACCACTAGCATTCCGTCAAATTTGTACAATTCTGATCTCATATTTTAGAAAGAATTTTTTTTTAACATTCATGAGGCTAAAGATAGTCTATAGGAGAGACAACCTCACATGATTTTTGTATTTTATCTCTTTTCTTGTGCAACTTGATAATGATTGCCCTTCGTTGAATAAATCAATCCAAGAATTATCTTTTAAGATTATAACATAGTTTTCCACTCTATCTTTGAAAGCATCACACTCTAAAATAAAATATTTTTTTGTTTCCACTTTTCCAGAAGTGCAGGAAATACACTCTTTCTTTCCATGCTTCTTTTGGTCTTTTCTAAAACTCGGTTTTACAACAAAGTTGATGAGAGTTGATCCTTGGGTGAGAAATAAGAGTTTTGGCTCTCCAAGAGATATTGACCCCTATGTACACTTTTTGATGATGATTATGAGTGGGATTAAAGTATTCAATATAATACTCTTACTTTCTCATTAGGCCTTGATCCCAAGAACGCTTGTGGTACTTATCCATAACAAAAGTCTTTATTTCTTTACTATTTGTGGGTCATGAATTCAAGTAAATACCCCATTTACTAAACCATTTGTTGTTTTGTCGCATCCAAGTCTTTTTTCTTTTGCACAAAATGTCATTAAAGACAACCTTAGGTCATCTACCCTCTTCCATTTGTTCAATTATTTTTGGATATCTTATGAGCCCCATCATGGAAATTGGCTCAATAAGGGCAGCCCCCATCTCATTCAACATGATATCATAAGGGATTGAAATTTTAATTTTGAACTTGTTTGTAATCAAGCATTGATTTTCTCAATTTCCTTTCGTTGTAGATTAGAAGTACTAGTGGCCCACAATTCACAACCATAGAGAATAATCAGAAGCACTAAAGGCCCAAAAAGAGTTTGGGTAGTTTTCCAATCTCATAACTCTGGTTCTCTACATCTATTTTGGAATTTGGAAAACATAAAATGCTTTCTAACCTCCTAAAGTTCACTTCTTTCTCCACCCTTCCCAACTTAAATTTTTATTGACGTCAATTTTGAGGTATTTATAATCAGACACTTCTTAAAGAGTACTACCTTCAAAGTAAAGCTTATTTTGATTATGTTTTATTTTATTCGAGAACACCATCACTTTCGTCTTGCCAATATTGACTTGCATCTCCACAAAAATACATAATTACTCAGAAGAAAGGATGTGTTATTAAAGGCCAAGAGTAGAATTAAAGATTATAATAAGGTCATCAACATACAAAATGAGTCTTATAACATACTCACCCAAATGAAACACCACCACCTCCTTGTATGTTTAACCACTCTTCAAGTTTGTCAATATATAAACCAAAAAGGATAGGTGACAATGGGAACCCTTTCTTGACACCTGCATCACTTCTTAGACTTTTGGAGATGTCATTTGAAATTCTGATTTTGAATTTAACCTTCTCATACAACCTATGAATTGCTAATCTAAGATGTATGGGCCCCCCAAGTTCCTCCATCATGTTCTAAAGCTTATCCCTAGGGACCGTGTTAAAACCTTTTTAAAAATCAACTAAACAACAAAATGCTTCTTCTTTTTTCTCCAAAACTTTTTAATGATGTGCCTTAAAGTTGTACCATGATCAATTATGGAATGCTTAGGTCTGAAACTTATTTTCCCTTTAGCATGTTTATTCTTTTTTCTGCCCACATGCTAATTCTATTTTTAAGCATGCTTCCAAATAACTTTGCAAACAAAGGATTTATTGTAATGGTTCTATAATTGGAAGGATTGTTGATGTTGCCACTATTGAAAAGAGGAATCCTAAGAATAGTTTCCCAATCTAAAGGGAACCCATGCTAAATTATGTTGTTGAATATATTTGTAATGGGAGGTGCAAGAGTTTACATACCCCACTTTAGATACTCTACCTGGAGATCTACAAGGTCTTTTTCTTTACCAACATCTAATTTCTTGATACCTATTTCAATCTCATGAACAATGAAAAGTTTAATATTAGTGTTGACCAAGGGGGGATTGTCAACCTTAGAATTCTACTCATAAGGTTTTCTTGTATAATCAAACCACTAAAAAGCTATAATATTTTTATTTTTTATTTTTTTTATCAGTTGTAGCTCTTTCCAAAATAACTTGCGGTTATTTTTCCCAAGAAAGATTAGGGCTTCCCATCTTGTGATCATGAAATCAACTTTTTTTCTTTCTTAAAATCTACTTGTAAGAATTTATGTTTGTTTTGTCCTTGTTTGACTCTTTCAAAGTTCTTCTTTTCTCTTTGCATTCTTCATCAAACCAAGCATTAAATGGAAAACAATTTGTTTTAGATTTCTTATTTTTTGCCCTTTTGCACTCAACAAGTGCACTTTGAATCAAAATTGTTAGTGTGTGACTATGACGGTCATGCCACAAGATTTTCTCCCTCTTAAAAGGTTTCTCATGCACTAACTTCAATATTTTTGTGTCAAAAGCATTCCGCCCTTAGCTGAAGATTGCTTATTACGCTAAGTTTTCATCCCACTTTTCTTCTTTTCGGTCCATGAGATGCTCAAATAAATAGGTTTGTAATCATAATTTAAATCCCAAAGTTCTTCACCAATTTAAACATCCTCCATATTCTCACACAACCCATGTGATAAAATTGCATAATCCACTACACTTGGGCCATTGTATATATTACAAGTAAAATTACTAGATTTCGTCCATCTAGGAAAACTATTGCAAATGACTAAATCAAATACTCCACAAACAGTGCAGTTTCTCACTAAAAAGATTACAAACTTTTTTGTCTTTTGAAACTCTTTCCCACTGATGGTTTCTTTCTTCTATAAGCCAAACGGGATTACAATATTCCTTAGAATAGAGAATGCTAGCTTGTTCACTTGAAATTCTAGCATTAAAATTACCCATTAGAAGGACTTCACTTAGTTGAGAATGACTTGCAATATCCCCTTTTAACGTTGTAAAGGGATCTTTGTGGTCAAGCCCCCTACTTTTGTAGGTTTTTGAAACTTGCAGAGCAAAATAACATGTTGCAATCCTAATAAGATTTTCATTTTTAGAGATTTTAAACCAAATAAATTATTTATTTGAGTCTTCATTTTCTAGTTGAATATAATGACCTTATTTTTCCCTCAATGAGTCACTAAGATCATAATACCCCCATGTCCTTTGTTATTTCCCGTTGTCATTTTCCACACTACCATCTTCAAATACCCTTCAAATAAAGGTATCTTGCACCCTTCATGCTCATGTGTTTCTATGAGACAAATTATGTCTATATCTTCTACAATAGGTCATAATCATGGTTCCCTCCTCCAAGGGTAACCTCTACAATTTCAACAAACTAATCTAAGGGAAACCTAGGTAGGAGTTGATTGTTATTTGTTTTGACTGAACAAGACTTATTTTAATATTGGAGGATTACACTCAGCAAGACTCGATCTCGAGTGGGCTCATTCGAATTCTTTCAACTTCACCACTAGACCAAAGGTCCATTGACTAGAATGAAATGAATTTCAATGAGGTCTTAGTAACAAAATAGTAATACATAAATTCAATTTGAAAAATAAAATGTTAAATGAAGTCTTAAGTACCCTTTATGTGAATTTTGAAGGAATAATTTATGGTTTTGTTTAATTTTGTTTCTTTGTATCAATTGTCCATCCCTAGATTTTCTATCTGATGTAGATGTTATTATAGGTTGGGAATTTATGATATATTCTTGTTATGTCCCCTTCACTTCTTATTTCAAAATAAGCATGTAATCATGTTCCACGTTTCATTGGGTCTTATTGATCTACGATTTTCATCTCTAAGATTATGCGAGCTAGTACTTAATTACACCTTCAAAATTTTCACTTTTCACTTAATCTCTATCCTGGTGTAAATAATTCACCATGGTCCCATGTGGGGTTGCATTCTTTAATATAATATATTTTCTTCGCATAAATTTTCTTTTTTATATTTTTTTAAAATTTCTTCATTATATCTCATTTATTTATCCACTTGTTTTATTGCATCCATGTGCTCTTCCTTATACTTGGCTCTTCCTTTATAATCTTTAGGAGCCAACAATGATTCTCCATGTTTTGAACCTTCATTAAGTAGATTAACAAGTAGGCCATTATTGATGCTTTTAATGTTGATTAACAAGGTGAATAAATCTTGTAATATTAACTTTATTATGTGATTACAAATATGAAATGATTACCAAACGTGAAAATAAATATAAAATAAACATATGAATATACTATTTAACATAAATGCAAAATCTCCATGGCAAAAGGACACTTGATTTACATGGAGAAACTCCTACAGGAAAAAAAAACTCCACCATAAAACAAGGACAAGTATATTATCAATATTTAAAAGATAGACTCCAACAATATTACACTTCAATTCACTTCTCCAACTAACCCTGAAACTACTTGGAAACATCAAAGAAACTATGATGAAACAAATATGTCTTAGCTTCAATCTATAGCCAAATGGGAGAGGAAAACCCAGTACTATTTTCCAAAAACAAGGGACCAAAAGCACATGCAAAAATCTTGCATCTTGGACAATGAATAACCAATAGAAATAATAAAATGACAAAACTCTTCAAGAGACCCCTCATTGAATGCCAAACCCAAAGCTAATTATACTTTAGACATTTTGAGTTCTATGTTGTTCTCTTGATGACTATTCAGATCTCTAGATGGAGACCCGTTCTCTTCCCAAAGTTGGACGCCTAATGCATAACCCTTTGTGTCTCAATATGGGTGTGGGAAATAGTGTATTTTTTCCATTTTAATTTATCTTTATCACCTTTTCATGTTCACCTCTCAAAAATAGAATTACAATTAGCTGTAAAGTATAAATATTTAATATTTTTCTCACATCCAAAGGAATGCATTCCAAGGAACATGGAGGCATGTGAATGTCTTGGGATTCCAAGGTTAATGATGTCTTAAATTGTAACATCAAAACAAAATTATTTTTTAAAACTATTCAAATCTAATAAAAAATTTAAATTAAATTTTGAGGTTAATTATGGTCAACTACTTCTAGATTCTTTATTCCTACCTCCATTTTTATCTAGCATACTCTGCTACAAACTTTACAGTCATAAAGGACAATTAGAGTGGCAAGAAAATTGAATAATTCTCTTATTTTTCCAAATCCAGAATCAATATGCATGTATCCATTTTGTAGCAAGTATGAAGCTTTCTTCTTGTAATGCATGTTATTAATGTGACTCTATAACACAAACACATTAGATAAAAGTGTGTATGTGAAGATAAATTTCCAAAGTGACTCATATTAATAGGCTTTGATAGAAACTTCATAGAGATGGAGAAGCAAATTTGAACAAATCACACAGAAATTATAGCAACAAAATGCTCAGTCTACTGAAATGTGTAATTAATTCTACACTCCTCTTACCTTGTTGTGTGTTGAGAGATAAATTGAGAATGGTTAATAAGTTCAAAAAGTGGGGATATGATATAGATTTATTCACTTAACTCAAAATATTTCCCAATGTTCTCATTTAAATCATTTCCTAAGTAAAATTTATACATGTGTTTGCACAATTTTACTCACGGTGAAATCTAAGCATTCAAGGGTCATGAGCACCAATCTAGTTTAACTAGGACCTTGGCAAGAATTGGTAATACTAAACTAGGGCATCTAATGTTAGTGTTTCAACAAACATGAGCAATAAACTATATGAAGATAATGTAAAAATAAGAGAAGACAAAAATACAATAACAAAAATATTTAACGTGGTTCACCCAATATGGGCTACATCCACCGAAGAAATAATTGTCCACTTATTTTATTATCCAATGAAGAGAAAATTACAATTTGATAATTTTACATCATATAGCCACTTATGTATCAAGCCTTTTGAGGTGGTTTACAAGACGAGTGTACAATATTTGCATGATCAATTGCCACATACCAATAATATGTCATTTGGAGATTCATTAGGCTCCACACCAAACAATCTCCCACTTGGAGACTGATCCTATAGAAACAATGCTGCCCCTATATCGCCCACAAGATTGATGAATATGGACTTGAATAGTTCTCATTTATATTATGATCAAGCTTGAAGGCCAATAGAAATTGAGCAGGAAGTAAGTTTCTCTTGAGTTACTACCTTAGTAAACATATCTATAAGATTATTGCTAGTGCATATCTTCTCCAACTTCAATTGTCCACCCTCTAAAACTGAGCATATTAAATAGTATCAAAGTTGTATGTATTTGGTATTAGAGTGAAGGAACAAGTTATTTCCAAGATGAATCACACTCTAACTATCATAGTACAACCTTTTATTCTCTTGTGTCTTTATCAATTCCTCCATTAACCTTTATAACAAAATCATCTCCTTACTAGCCTCTATAGAAGCAACATATTCTACTTCAATTGTTAAAAGTGCTACAACCCTTTTCAATCTAAAAATCCAACTGACCGTTGTGTCACCTACAGTAAAAAAAAACCCTATAGTACTCCTCTTGCTATCAATATCTTCTGCTAAATTTGAATCAACATAGCCTTGTAAAGTGGAATGGGAGCCTCCAAAATACAAGGATTGAGTTTTTGTACCTCTCAAATACATGAGAATCCATTTTACAGCATTACAATGCTCTTTTCCAAGATTGTTCATATACCTGCTCATTGTATGTGAAATATTTGGTCTTGTACACACTATGGCATACATCAAGTTGCTAACTATTGAAGAGTATGAAACCTTAAACATGTACTCCATCTCTTCCTATGTCTTGGGGATCATCTCCTTAGACAATTTGAAATTACTAGGCAAAGGTGTACTAATTGGTTTTGCATCTTGCATCTGAAATATTTTCAACACCTTCTCTATGCAATCACTTTGAGACAATGTCAATGTGTGATTTTTCCTATCTCTAGTTATCCTCATATCGAGGATTTGTTTTGTTGCACCCAAATCCTTCATAGAAAATTACTATGCTAATTTATGTATAAGGTCATTTATATTTTTCATATTAGACTCGACAACAAGCATATCATCAACATATAATAACAAGATAATATATCTACCATTATCCAATCTCTCAAAATAAATACAATGATCAAGATGGCATCTATTGTAACCTTGTTCAGCCATAAACCTATCAAAATTCAAATACCATTTTTAGGGTGTTTATTTCAGCCCATACAAGCTCTTCTTCAACCTACACATTGAATCCTCCTTGCCGTTGAATTCATATCCTTATGGTTGTTGCATATAAATCTCATCCTCCAAATATCCATGGAGAAAAGTTGTCTTGACATCTAATTGTTCGAGATGCATGTTTTTTGTAGCCACAAGACTTATAATAGTTGCAATGAAAGTAATTTTAACAATATGATAAAATGCTTCATCAAAATCAATACCTTTTTTCTATGCAAAACCTTTTATCACAATTCTAGCCTTTTATATATTCTTGCATCCATGTTCTTCCTTTAACCGGTAAACCCATTTGTTAGGCAATGCTCTTTTATCTTTAGGTATTTCAAATAACTCCCAACTTTTTTTTATATCAAGGAATCCATCTCTTCTTTCATTCCTTGCTCCCACTTCTTTTTGGTTTCAACCTTCATTGCTTCCATATAACTATCTAATTCACCTGAATAAGTCAATAATACATAATATAACAAAGGAGAATATCATTCACGAGGTCTACTTATCCTGGAAGATCTTCTTATTGGAGTTTGATGAACCTATTGTGGTTCTCATTGTTCAATATTTTCTAGCATTGTTGGTACTATATTTACTGGGATTTTGTCAAGCATCTTTGTGTTCAGTGTGCTCCTTTTCTTGCTTCTTTCCATGTATATGATCCTTATAATGACTTTTTCATTGAATATGACATCCCTACTCCTAATGATTTCATGGTTCTCATAATCCCATAAATGATAACCAAGATCATTAATTCCATATCGAATGAAAGTACACTTCTTGGATTTTGCATCAAGCTTTGATTAGTTTCCTATATTAATATGGACAAATGCTTCACAACCAAAAGTTTGCAGAAATGCGTAGTTTACTTTTTTCCCGTCCATGCCTCCTTTGGAATACTACCATGTAAGGAACGTGAAGACCCTCTTTTTATTAAGTAAACAATGATATCTACAACATTTTCCAAAAATTTGTAAGGGCAATCCTACATAAAATCTCATGCTCCTTACATGTTCCATGATTGTTATATTCATCCTTTCAGACACCATTTTCTTGTGGTGTTCTAGGAACTGTCTTTTTTTTTTTTATGAATCCCATGGTATATGCAATAACTATCAAACTCTTTGTTGTAGTATTCACCTCCATTATCTTATCTGAGGCAATTAAACTCATTTCTTGTCTCATTCTCAATGAAAGCTTTCCATATCGTAAAGATTTCAAAAACATCATATTTTTTAGGATTGAAATAAACCCAAGTTTTCATAGTTGCATCATCAATAAAAGTAACATAATAATAAAGAAAATTAGGAAAAATGGAAGGGAAAGGCATCTAATTATCAAATTCATGAGATCTTGAAAATTAATCCAACAAGGTCTCACTACCAATACAAGGCATAAAGCAGTAAAGAAAGTATAGTTTTAGAAAAAACATAATACATGTGACAGTAGACTTGAACACAATGACACAGATATGATTAGATGATACTAGTTCAAAGACAATGTACAATAAGATTTTACGAGGACATAATCAACCAGGACAACAAGAAATAGCCACTAATAGTCCATGAGTAACAAAAGATATGTCATGTAAGCAAAAGAACATCTTAATAACAATCACGAATCATCAAAAAGTAGTGACCATAGTGACCCAATAAACAATACAAATGTGATATTCATGTTACAGTAAGTGTTATGGGACACGTATAGACTATAATCAATGCAAGAGTAGGGCCAACTTTGAATTGGAGGGACATGAGCCATTAATGGAACATAGCACTCTAACTATATATCAACTATAATGATAAGAGCCTCTAAGACACTAGAAAGTTAAGGACAATATGGACACCATTATGCTAAGAGAAGGAACATAAAAATAATCAACATCACTTCAACAATTGATACAATAACAAATCAATTATGAGGAACCATATCTAGAGGTACAATCATTGTTTCAAAATAAAGGCAATGTCATGAATATGCAGATATTAGGGCAGCCACCATTATGTAACACTATCCTAAAGCAAAGCAACCATGAAATATTAATGCTAATAAATAGATCTTGAAATAGCAATATCACTGCTAAAGTGGAAAACCAATGTAATGCAATTACAAGCACAATGAAGATACTGAAAAGTTAGTAAGCATAAGTAAAAGACATGTACTTGTTGTCCCTGAGGTATGAAAGAAGAATAGAATTGAGATGAGTATGAACTTTTGTGATGATAGTCACATGAGCATTAACAAACAATGATAATTACTATTATCATAGTCACATGGAAGGAAAATCTCAAATATATCAGATACAAAAGAAATCAGAACCAGAGATATTAATGAACATCATACAAGCAGTGTTGTTGTTGCTACAGTTACATTAAATAATAAGACAATAATATCAGATAGTACAATGAGATACATCAAGGCAGTTGTATTTCCAGTAATAATTTATTGAATATCAATAAATGTCATGCCTAATGTAGCTGCAATAATAGCAAAGTACACAAAAACAAAGTCTATGGCTATGTGTAAAATTTTAGTGAAGTCTCCAATAAGATAATACATCTTGGTTAGGATATCTAGGTATATGAAAGTTGTTGTAACTGGTGATTTATGGTAAATAAATACAATAATTAGTGTAATTGGTACATCTTGGCCACTTGTGAATCATTAAAAAAACTATTTACCAAATATTATGGGCTTCGAAGATGTTAAATAAAGTTCACCAAATGCAAGAAAACCCTGATAAGGGACACATGGAAAGTAAAGGAAGTTGCAGAAATAACATGCATGGATTTCAAAAAGTTTTTCACTATTCTAGCTTGGAGCTACAAAGCTTTACAAAATGTAATCAAGGGAGTAAGAACATATTTGGTAATGATAAGAATGAATTGATGCTTCTATATTAATACATAGTTATCTCATGGCAGTAAGGTAAAAAGAGAAACAAATAAATATCCATTGACAGAGATACACGCTTCAACTACAGGATGAGGTCAATATGTTGATTCAGTGTTAGTAATGTGCAGAACAAGGTATGCAATCACAGTGAGCAGATAAATATCATAAATGAGAGCAATAATCTTGTGAAGGTGTTCATTAGACACACATAGATATAAAAGTCTAGTAACAACAATAAAGCATGAAGATTGTCAAAAAAAAAAAACACTAAAGCAAGAGGAAATAAAATGATAGTATTGCAAGGTAATTAAAAGAAGAGCATTCAATGGATGGAATAGTGTGATTTTAGACAACCATAAACCATATCATAGGAATGAGAACAACATTATTATCTTTAGCATGCTCATATAACTCAAATTTAAATATTGGATAATTTTGAAAGTACAAACCATGTACAAGAGGTTTCTTCATATTCTCATGGTGTACTCAAATCATACAAAGAGAGAGCAGTTATATCTAAATGTGAAACTCTCAGGATTCAAAGGTTTCAAATATATAGAACTTCAAAGTTTTACAAGTAAGGTAGTTGCGGCCACAAAATTTGTAGTGAGGTTTATGGAGGTTTTGTCAACAAAGGAGCACTCGGGTTCTTTAAGAAGCCGCAACTAGTAATAAATACAAACTTTTAGAGTTACAGTCACAAGAGCCTCTAAGATCGGGTTACACATTCAAGAGGACTTCATTGAAAGTTGTGACCCATGTGAATAGAACAGACCCAGGTTTTTTCTTTTGTTGTTTGGTTTGTTTCGGCCATTGGTGTTCCAGTTACGAGAAACCCTAGTATTTCACGAGGGACATGCCCACATTGAGTAAACAATCTTAAAGTTTTGCACAAAGTTGAAGGGTTCATTAATCTTTTGAGGAAAAGTGCAAGCCCTCACAAAGGAAAAACACAAAGTAACCCATATTCTCAAGTAGAGAAGACACTAGAAAAGTCAGTTCAAAGGTTTTGATTCAAAACCCTCAGTGTTCCAAGTCATAAAAATCTTTTGGTTTAAGCCGCGACTATCATGATGGAAACCCCATATCAAAGAAGGGGTACCAGGTACATAGATAGATAAATAAATGATGTCAAACTTTTACAAAGCCCTTAGGGTTCTTGCAATAAGAGCATAAGTATGTATATAAAGAATGAAAGTTTGTAGGGGAAATCATGGTTAGCATAATGGGAAAAAGAATATCTTTCCAACGTTTTATTTAAAAAACCCTCATGGACCGAGTTCAGAATGCATAGAGAAGAGGAATTTTGCCCAGATCAAGAATAAAGAAAAGAAATCAAATATTTCTAGGGAGCTCATCATTACATATATTTAGAGGTTAAGAATCTGCAATGAAAAAATCTTCATAGAGCCTCCCAAATTCTAAACCTTAATCAGAGGCAACACATAAATAAGAAGCTTCACCGAGCCAACATTTAAACTCTAACCTCTCTCTAGGTAGCATGGCAGCAAGAGAGAGTTCCAGAAAGCAAAAAGGTGAAATGAAAGTGAGAATGGATATTAGGGTTTCAAAAGACCTAATATCCCATCGAGCTTTGGACTTTGGTGATTTTTATGGGATATTAAAAATAAACAGCCCATAATGGTTATTTCAAATGATTCAAAATTGGTAATATTATCCCATCCCATTTTATATTTAATTTATATTTATTAAATAGTCATTCAAATACTATTTAATAAATATGAATTAAATATAAAGTGTATATTATTTGTTATTACACCTTTTTCCTTTTAAGATATTTATTATTTATTAAATGGTAATATTAACTATTTATTAAATATAAAATATATTAAAAGCGATAATAAATAATATAATATGTGCACTTTCTGAGGTAATTTTTCATGAGATTTATTGTGGATAATAGTAACTATTTGTTAATGTTATAAAATACAACTTACTACTTATCCTTTTAGAATGCATGTGGGTTTGATTTTGAAGTGGACTTCAATGGAGTTATTTCCCTCATGAGAAGATAAACTTCACAAGATTACATGTGGGTTTGATTTTGAAGTGGAGTTCAAGTTAGTTTTTAGTTGAGTACCATTAAGGAACTAGCCTTGTGTACGCCTCTCTCTCCAGTTTCCCACAGCTTTCCAAGGGCGGGGGTTAGTAGCCAAGGTTCACAAGTGAATGCAAATCAAATACGCAATGACTACTAAACGAATAACAGAAACGTGAGCAATAAAATGTACAAACAAAAAAAAGGAAGACAAACGAATGCAAACCCTTCGATGCTTGAAGC
>MU226833.1:66448-95300 GCA_018584345.1 Thuja plicata | reverse complement strand
CCACAAACTTCACTATCTGCAGATAAGAAGAGTCGGTTAAGGCTTACAATTTGGTAACTTCTGATGACCTACCCTGTTAGGAGTATTACAGTGGAGACCTGTTAAGATCTACTTCATTTGAAGCTTTAGCAACACTGTCAAGTGTGCACTTTGTTAAGGGATTTAAAAAGGACGGTTGAGTCCACCTTTTACAAAAGGATTTTAGATGTGATGCACTTGTTAGAATGTAACTACATAAGTCTTTGATCTGATGATGAATGCAATCTTCAATGGCTGATAAAACAGATCTTATGAAGCTCCAAAAATACTGTTAATCATCCTTCCATGATTGAGTATTACCTTTATTTTCTCGTCGGTAGCCTCTGTGCGTTCTTTGATAACTGATGTATTCTGTTTCTACTCTTTGCATGAATTCTGCCTTCTGCTCCTTAGATGCTCTTCATGGCTATCAATCATTAGGAATTAATGTACTCACATTTAAGTACGAACATCTATTTATACTAATCTAGGCTCAATTCTTGATTCATGCATTTACACATTAACTCTAGATTCAAGATATACAACTTGATCTTGATCTATAGTTAGATATGCTTTAGATCCGTTAGGATGCTTTAAAGCATTTACATAAAGCATGCATGACCATCTAATCTGATTTAAAACAAATATAAAACTCTATAAATAGATTTACATTGCTTTAATCGACGTGTAAAACTCAGATCCATAATTTGCGGGTTCTTGATCTGTCTGTCGGTTATGATGGTCAGTTTTCTTGATCGTCGGTGTTCCTTTCTCTGAACATGTCATCGGGTATGCTTGTCTGTTCCTATCGGGTTGATTCTAGAAAATATTCTGGAAACTGTGTTGTCGATAATGCTTGTGTTCACTGGTAATGCTTATGTTCGCTGGTGAAGCTTATGTTCGCCGATAATGCTTATGTTCGCTGGTGAAGCTTGTCATATTTATACTTAGCATTTTTCTCAAAATTCTTTGTGTTGTCGGGTATGCTTGCATTTCACCGGTACTGCTTGTGTTCCATCGGTGATGCCTGTTGTCTGCCGGTAATGCTTTCTGACTGTGTTTTTCCTCTGAGTATACTAATGGAAAAATAATGTCATCATCTTGGTGCATACTGTGTGCTCGGTGTAGACTGTTGCCTGGTAAAGTATGTCTACTCAGTGATCATTGCACTCGGTTAACTCTGCGTCTGATTAATGCACTCGGTTAACTCTCTAATTCGGTGATCATATTGAATATTTTGTTTGTGACTCTGTTACTGACTAGGTATTTGAATGCATGAATACTAATGAAAATCTTCAAAGCTCATTTGGAGTAACATTCTCCCCCTTTGGCATTAGTATCAAAAACTTATCATATAGAAGTTACTATACATAGTGACTCCCCCATTGTACATGCTCAGTATATGAATATGTCTCCCCCTATATACATATATACATATATTTCCCTCTTTTTTGAAAATAATGAAAAAAGGATTAAAACTTACAATTTGTCAAAAAACGTGAGGATGGGCCTTCTGCAGATTTTCTATCAACTTCTCCCATTCCTCCTTTAGATGCTCAAGGGTTAAAATCTCTAGGTTTAGCTGAGCATGCATATCACATATGCTCTTTGTAATTGACAGCTCCAGAGTGGAAATCAAGTTCTTTTCCAATGTCACATGTTTCTGCAGCATAACTAAATGCGGTAGTAATGTTGCATGTAGCTAGGTTATCTGTTCTTTGATTTTGTCCTCTTCTTTCTTCAAATCTAGTCTTAACTGTTGTATTTGTAGAACCTTGGTGTAATGCATCTGCAATGCATATTTCTTGGTTGAAAGACTGCTAGCACTATCTTTTAGATCTTGATCTAATTGCTTCATCTTTTCACTAAGATTGGTAGTGAAGTAATCTAAAGTGCATAACTTATATAGAATCTTAAGAGCTTCAGTAATGACAGCTTCTAATCCAATTACAAATTCTGACAGAGTTACCTTGTTTACTACCACTACCTCTCTGATCTTCTCAGCAACCTTGTATTGAATCTTCTTTTTTGCTCTTTCCTCTAATTTCTGCTCGGCATCAATGTCTGGACTCTTTACTACCTCGGTGAGCAGTGCAAGTTGGTCAAGTATGGGGGTTGATTCATCAATGTTCACATCTGGAAAAAAATTGCATTAGAATCTCCTTAGTAGTCTCTAGCAATTGTGCATTCTTATGTTCTTGCCTCAGCTTATCCTGTGCTGCTTTTCAGGTGCATAACTCACCATATTTCTAGAGTGTTTTTGGATCAAGTGTCCTTGGATCCCACACAGGAATTTCTATGGTTTCATCCAAAGTTACTACATCCTTGCTTCCTTTCTTCTTCTTCTTCTTCTTCCCTTGTGCACTTGATGAAGGAGATAGTGTCAATACTAATTGAGCCTTTTGCTCGGTTTATTGCTTTGTTGGATCGCTTAGTGTGATGTCTTGGGAAGGTGCCTCGATAGTTGACCTGGTGTCAGTAGTAGAGGTGTCTAATGTCTTTTCAGTTGTGTCTTTGTTACCTTCACTTTTTTCTGTGGAATCAGTGGTATCTTTAGGTACATCACCCTATGTTGTTCCACCACTATGCCCGTTCTCTTTACTGTGTGTATCACCCTTGTCTTCAATTGTGTCAGTGACCTGCTCAGGTGTAATATTTTGTGCTTCACTCTCTATCTCAATAGCTTGTACCAAGATAGGCAGATTTCCTGGTACCTTGCTCATGCAACCTCTTTTGTATCTTGTTCATCTATGGTCTCAATTGCTCCAATTATCTCATCTTTTTTAGCCTTATCATCAGGATCACCTTCGATTATGTCATTTATTGTGATCTCTGGATGACTCAAATTAGTCAACAGTTTAGGAATTCCATCCAATACATTATCAACTAATGCATCATCAACATCTATTGGTTTTGTGCTTGGTTGATGTCCCTCAGTATCAATTGTAGATGCAACATCTTTTACTTCCTCGGTTTCCTCTAGTGGAGTGAGCAGATCTTTCCAAATCCTTGTGCTCTCTTCATCCACTTCCATCATATTCCCTTGAAGTATGTTCAGTGTTCGTGATTTCTTAGGAAATTTCTTGGCATACTGTTGCATTATAGAATTAATCTCTTCCACTATGCATTCAACCTTTAGTAGAGTGAGAGTTGCCTCTCTCATCTATTTCTTAGTGTTGAGTGCATACGTCCATCTAGCTGATATCTTATAATATAATTCTTATGGAATGTACATATAAAATTCAATAGGAACCCATTTAAAATTGATCATCATACCTATGATAGCTTCTTCAAGTTTGTTCTGATTCTTGGTAGTCATATCTGCATGTGTGTACCTTAGGATGTGCTAACCCTCCAGTTGTTCTGATTGCCTTTGCAATTTCATCAATAGTCTTTGGTGCCTTGTTATGCACAACCTTAAATTGTTCAATGTTTTTGTGAGAATCATCCTTGTCATCCTTATTCCTTATGTATTTCTTCCTCTATCTCGGTGTTGTGGTATTCGGTTTCATTGTCTGATATGTGAATTTTGGTGATGGCCTGGTTATATTTGCAATGACTTTCTTCAAAGGTGGTCAATCTGCTGTCACCAATTGTGATCTTGTCCTTGGTGGAGACTCGGTCTTTATGCCTTTTCCCTTTTTGGTCTTAGGTGCCTCCACTTGTGCTTCATCAGACTCGATGGAATCAACATCATGTTCGGGTTCTTCATCTTTATCGACTGAAGTCTTCTCCTCGGTATCATCAACTGTCTTATCTAGTTCTTCATCGGTGATAGCAAACTTTCTCTTCAAATTTTTAACAATTTTATTCTTCTTCCTAGTTATCTTATCAACTTGTAATCCAATTAATATTCTTGTCTTTTCTTCTTCATATGTGCCAAATCTCATGGCAGATTTGTCAACTGGTTCATTCAATAACTTATCTATAGCATCAGAAGCAATGTCAATGTTGAGTTCATATTCCATTGGAGGTAGCCATGTTGTCCTTAGTTGTACTGCTTTGATGAGAGTAGTATATGTGTCAACTACAAAACAAATTTCATCCTTGTACTTTTATACCAACTGCATTGGTATCCTGGATCTCTTTTCCATCCTAGCTTTGAAATTAGAAAAATAATCATTCATAGCTGGTTCAAAATTTGTCCCTAGACTTGTAATAAAGTCACCAATTTGCAGTGTAATCAGTCAGTTTTTCTTCCATTTCACATTATCAATGAAAGGAAAAAAGTTTCGTAGGTAGAAGAATGTGCAAAGTAGTAGAGAATCAAACTTACAAGTGTTTGATCATGTTGATCGAATTATTCTCATGTTCTCTTCAAGTTGTCTCTACAACAAATAGGCTAGATCAAGTTGTATGCCTTTCTTTACAATCATATGCAATGTAAACAACACCACATGAAACGCTATTTGGTATGCTCAACTAGAAGATCTTGTATCAAATAACATAAGAACCAAACCTAAGTTCAAGATCACCGATGGAGTTGATCTTTAGACCTCTACTGTCCCACTCGGCTCCTACAAGTTTTTCTATCTCAATACTGGGCGGGTGCCTTAGGGATTTTGATTTGTCCATTGTAGGATACTCGGTTACTGCATGAATAACATCTTTGGTTATCTTTTTTGGTTCATCCAACCATAGCTTTCCATCATGTACTCTACTCAATACAATGCGGATCCATTCGGTTCTAAATACCTTCAGGAAATTTAGGGCATTGGTTAACCCTTTCCTTCCAGATGCTTATGATCATGTTTTAACTTTCCATATGTGCAAAGTGACTGGTAAGTCGATATAAGCTCAAAATCCCCAATTTCACTGACCTTATAGTGAATGTAAGCATGCACATCTTGAACTAACAGAACCCTAGGCAGTATTGATGAAAATGTGCCTTTGTCATCAGGTTGGGCTACAACCTGAGGATGTATCTTATAGTTCAGTTCTATGCAAGTGGAGTTCTTGACAAGAATAACCTTTTTCTCTTTCTCCATCTTTACATTCATGGTTCGATATGAGGACGCCATTGATTTTGAATTTAGGTTTTCCATGAAAGTAATTGAGATAACTCGGTAAGTTCAAATGCGTAAATTCTAACTCTTTATTGCTTGAAATATACTCAAAATCTCTGCAAAATCCACAAAATACCCTGCTGCAAATTTGCTCTCTATTAATGTGCTCTGTTGTGTGAACAAATGAGTTCACAACCCTTGAATTTATAGAAAATAACTTTAGGTGGCACAATAAATTCTCGTCACCGACCATTCGGTAGACAAACATTGTGCTTGGTTAACACTAATGATAGTTCAACTCGGTGAGTATACCAAAATGCTCGGTTGCCTTAGCAACTCAGTTATCTCACACATATTCATCCACTGGCATTACTAACTTGGTACATATTAACTGACTCAACTAGATCAAAGTAATAAAAAATAATACCATGGTGCATCTTAATTCATGCTATTTTGGCATTTGTACAATGAATATAGGAACTAATGTAAGATATAGCATTGCAAAACATAGTTCCATACCTGCTTGTATTGCTTAGGTGGAGACGCTGGAACCACCCAATCCATCGGATGAGGTGTCACCAACTGTTGTGCTTGGTCCTACATTATCATTTGATGCTTTCTTCCACATTTGATTTCTGATCCTCACGATTTTTTCAATTGTGTTTCTATTTCCATATGTATTTATTATGTCTGCACAATCTCTACTTAAGTGACTAACCTTGTGACAGTGTGAGCATGTCATTCCAGAGTTTGACCAATTCCTAGACTTAGTTCTCCATTATCTCATACAATTTTATGCTATATGACCATATTTACCACATGCAATGCAACTAGCCCAAGTATTATAATCCCATGTATAAGAATTACCTTGTCTTCTCAGTTGATTTACCTTTTCTTGTCCTTTATGCTTCCAGATTTTCTTTGCATTATTCCTGGATGCTTGTGATGTATGACCATGGATGTTGCAATTTTGACAATATTTATCTAGGTATGGTTTCTTCTGTGATTTGTTCAACTTGGATTTGAATTCATGTGCTTGATGTCCATACTTATTACATTTATAGCAATTACCATTGAATTTAGGAGAGTTTCTAGAAATACCTTTTGATTTGCTTCTGCAGACGTTTAATGTGTGGCCAGGTTTTCCACAGAGATGTCAAGAGGGCTTCTTAGGCTTTGTATTTGCATATACATTCTTTTGTTCACCTTGATTTGATGGTTCTCCTTGCTCGATATACCCTAATCTGATATTGTTGTTCAGTCTTCTTTGATTGTTCAGAAATTCATCCATCTTCTTAGTACTTTCTTCAGATCTCTTTATCACTTCATTATGTTGTTGTAAAATATTCAATTCATTTCTTAGTTTTTCATTCTCTCCTTTCAATACACCAATGTCTTCTAATTTCCTAGCAAGCTCAAGATTCACTCAGTTTGCCTCATGACTCATAGCAACCACTTGATTGGTGATCTCAATGTAATGTTTAGTAAGTCTCAATATCTCAAATTCTTTTTCTTGTAACTTTTTAGTCATTTGTATTCTGTCATCAACAACCATGTTTCTATCTTGTTCAACTTTCTTTACATCTTTCAAGACTTCAACCATTCTAACCATTTGTGTATCTTGACTAAACTGTAGTTCTTTCACTTATTCAGTAAGTTGTTGATTTCTCTTAGATAGCTTTGATATGATTCCTTCAGATGCATAAGATATGCTACCATATTCAGATCCAAATGCTTCAAATGGGTCATGAATCTCTTCTTCTTGATAATCAGTACCACGACAGTGAAGTGCCATGTCCTTTCTCTTAGTCAACATCTCCCTAAGTTTCTCTTTGGCTTCTTTGTATTGTTCGACATAGCTCTGCAAATATAACTTCTGATTTTCAATAGTTTTATCAAGTGTATACCTTTCCATTGTAAGATCTTTTCTCTTTAGTGATTTAAAATTTCTAAACAAGAGAACTAGCTCTGATAACAATCATTGGGATAATAAAAAGGTGTGTACTGGGAGGGGAGGGATGAATCAGCGCCCTTAAAAACTTTCAAACAAATCTTTGGAATCAAATATTCTGATATAACCGACTGAGTAGATAACATTCACCAAACATGTAATGTCACTGCTGAAATGTAAATGCATGTAAAGTAAACAATATACATACATGAAATTTAAGTACTCATGACACTAGTATTTTGGTATCACAAAAAACCCCTGTTAGAAGGTAAAAAACTGCGGTGGGCATAAGACCCACAAAACTTCACTACTACAGTAAATAAAGTAGCATGTTAAAGCTTACAAAAATTGATCACTTCTGATGATCTTACCCTGTTAGGAGTAATAATGAGATCGATTAGATCTACCTCGTGCGAGGATTTAGAAACATAAAGTATGTGTGCACTTGGTTAAGAGATTTATTCAAAGACGATTAAGTCTACTTTGTTAGGAGATTTTGGGGTCTATTACAATTGTTACACAGTAATAGAATTATGATCTGAACAAATTATAATCTCTATATTGTGAATACAGATCCTTTAAGTGCATATAAAATGTATCACCTTACTGTGAATGATAATACCTTCTACTTTGTTCGGTAGCCTTGCCTCTATTCTAAAAATTGATTATTGCAATGTAGTCCTTGTCCTTAAAACCTTTGTCTGATCTCTGATGTCCATAGTATGGCAGCTACTTGATCATTTCTTGATCAACATACATTACAAAATGACATCTTTACATTATATATCAAACCTTATGACCTAATTAGGGTTTTATAATGTCTTCCATAACCTAAGATCAACGGTGTACAAAATTTACCTTGATCATCTAAAAATAGGAAATATAAACAATTGATGCTATGAATCCATAATTAATGTTCTCCTCGATGATTGTAAACCGTTATCCAGGTCAGCAAAAAGTTGTTACCTAGATTGATGTTCCATAAAAAAAATTTATGTGACCGCTGGTCTGCTCGGTAAATATTATCTCTCGGTGCTCGGTGTTCTCTATGTATCTCAATGCATACTGTGTGCTCGGTGTAGACTATTGCTCTATAAAGTTTGTCTACTCAGTGATCATTGCACTTAGATAACTCTGTGCGTGATCGGTGCACTCGATTAAGTCTGTACTTCAGTGATCATACTGACTATTCTGTTTGTGACTCTGTTACCGACTAGGTATTTGAATGCATGAATACTAATGACAATCTTCAAAGCTCATTTGGAGTAACAATTTTAGTGTGGATTCAATCAATGGGAGGACATTATTTACCAGTCACATTGGACATAGTAATACAAGATTTAAAAAAACTTAATTCAAACTGGTAAATTGGGTCCAAGGCCCTCAATGCCTATTTTTGCTGATTTACAACCAACGGTACCTGTTATTCCACCAACTGTGGCCCCTACTCCAACATTTCCAATATTCAATACTCAAGTTGCAGCTCAAGAAGACGTCGTTAAAGCCCCATATTGAGAGCTTAAGGAGAAAAATGAAGGCATGATGAAGACATTGTAGACTTATGGAAACAAAGTAAATAGCCTAGAGAGACATCAAAATTAGAATAACATGCCTTATCAAGCACCTTATCAGCCAAATAGGCCAAGTTATCAAGCTGGAAATTAGACACAAGGAAGGGGTTTTAATCAAAGGACTAGTCATCACTATAACCCTATGGTTCCTTTAGACACCCTAAAATGGACAGGCTTGTGACTTTACATTAAAAACACTAATTTTCATCTATTAAATAATGGTTTCTTAATCGTTAATTAATCATCTATTTTCCTCTAAATTCATTCCCCAAATCTTCTAATCAAATTCCCAAGATTAATTAAATAATTAATTTTATTTAATTAATTAACTTACTAATTAAATTAATTTAATTTCATTCAATAAAACAATTCTAAATTAAAAAAAAATCAATTATCTCACATGTTGAAAAATTTAATTACATAAATGAATTAATATTCATTTATTTTCAAAGAGATAATCCTTAATCAGATCACATGGGTTACTCCATCCATCTCTCAAGTTCACATGGATAACTCCACCCATCTCTCCAGTTCACATAGATAACTCCACCCACCTCTTCAGTTCTAAAAGGTAACTCATAATTAGCTCCTAAACAACCAAACTCTATCTCCTCTTTACCAGTTGAAGAGGTGGAGTTTACTGATGGCTTCTCTAGTTCCCTTTGATCTCAACCGTTCATCTCCCTATCTTTGGGATTGATCTCAACCATTCATATCATCCTCAATTCCTATATAATAAACCCTTCATACCCATTTGAAGGATACAGGATTTCAAGCTCTCGTGCACCATTACTCCGTCAGTTTGGTTCTAGCATTCAAGCCATCTTGCGATCACACGCACATTTCAATTATCAAATTGTCGATGCTCTCAAGTCATAGATGCTACCCACACCAATACTGAGTATCAAAAACAACGTTTCAGAAAGAGTAGAGAAAGATAATAGAAGCTTCAAGCACTTTGGGGGTTTGCATTCATTTGTTTTCCTTTCTTTTCTTATACATTTTATTGGTTACGTAGTTAAGTTTCATTATTAGTAGCTTTATGTATTTGATTTCTCTCATTGCAAACCAGTGCTACTAACCCTCACCTTTGGAAAGCTTGGGAACCACGAATCCAAACATGCGTACATTTTGGTGAACCTAACGTGAAGCAAACAACCTAAATATCTCTTGTAGACAACAAAAAAAATCCTTTAGCCTTGGTCGTACGGTTGCAGACCTCATTTTCCATCATTTTCTTGATATCTGTGTAATTTTGCAATTGCTGGTATTTTTTTGCAATTGACGAAAGAGTGTTGCAATTGAATGGTTTAATACCGCAATTTATTGCAGGCTTTTGCATTGTTATTCTATTATCTTCTGTCTTTCTTTCTTCTAGCATTGTGCCGTAATTGCCTAGGTTTCACCGCAATTGTCTGTGCTTTACCGCAATTGCCTGTGCTTTACCAAAATTGACCGATCTGTGCCACAAACAGAAACATTCTACTGCAGACCAGTGTTTTTTACCACAATTGCCAAAATTCTATCGCAATTGATAGGAGATTATCGTAATTGAGAAAACGGTGCCACAATTGACATAAAAAGAACATTTCTAGCTATTTTTCTTGGTTTCTATGCAGTGTTGACTAATGGTGAATGGAAAAGAAGGTAATCAGACGCATCCCAGGTGCTAGATCATTAAGAGCTGCAATAAGGAGAACCGCCAATTATAAATTGCAACAAAGGGCTATTCTCGCAATCGCAGCTAAGGATCAAAGTGAAGCATAAACAAGGTACCTTGATTCAATCAAAAGATTTGCAAGTAAGTACAAATTCACTATTAATCTCAACATTCTCAATAATCCTGGAGTTTCAAGATATTCTTCTATTTTGGATTGAAAAGATTTCATTTCTTGAGATACTAAACACTTTCTTTGATAGATTCGAATCAAGAAGATGAGCTAACAATACAACATAAAATTCATTCACTCGTACTTTGGTGCTTAAAAAGAACAGTGCTTGTAAAAAATCTCATACCTCACACTTGGAATTTGGTGCTTAAAATTGACGTGAGGATTAAAATTGAACAAAGGCAAAAAAAATCTCTCAATTTGGTGCATTAAAACTAAACAAACAATCAACACCTACTTTTTGGGCTTAAAACTGAACACTTATGCTTTTATGGTGGTTTATCTTAGTTCACATTTCAACTTTGGGGTTTAAAGCGATTAACCTTGTGTCTTGAGTTTTGGGTGCACTTGCACAATCTGTTAGATTAAACACCTTTACACTTTTTAGAAAGGCCTGTCCGGGGAATGCGCTTCTTCCTCAAAGAACGATCTTAATCTAGTAATCCTTCCGATCGGTATATAAACAAAATGCGAACCAAAGTTCTATTTTATATCTAGCCAAGCTAGGGCGAGGTGTGTTGATGATAGTCTGGATCGAGTGAATATCCTTAAGGAGCCAGTGTGGTCAACTAGGCTCTTAAGTGAATCACACATGTACAAATTGATTAGATAGATGCCATGAACCCTACTAGAACCTATTAATTAGAGGCCAACCCGGTTTACCTCTGAACGGATACCTTATTATAGTGCAAGGGGTTGCAAAATTTCCCCCCAAGATTCCCAACATATGTGTTCCAAGGTATTTGTGTAGTGAAAGAGATCTTCACTCCACAACAACAACACCTAGCAATGACAAAAACACGGGCGCCTACATCATGGACCTTCACATCCTTGTAGTGTGACACTTGTTGTGTGAGCTAACATACATTCAATCATTGGGCCTATAATATTGTATTTTGAAGCCATTGACCTAGATTAATCTGACTGTTCATTGTTGAGACCTCGTGATAAACTTGCAACTTGAAAAAGTTGTTGAACACACACATGTCAGTCTTCATTCTTCAAAACATATTATCTTTTGTGCTTGTTCTTTGATCAATTTTTCAAACGCAAAACAAACATCCAAACTGTCAAAACAAGTCAAACATGTTAAAGTCTAGGGTTGTCAACATCAAACTGTTCTGCAAATCAGAAGCCTTCCAAAAAATCAAAATTGTCAGACGGTAAGACCTATCTTTGAGTCTTTTTGAGACTATTTCCCCTTTGCCACAATTGCCCACATTTTTCCACAATTGATGGAAGTTTTCCGCAATCATCCCTTTTATTGCCATGCTTAACCTATTTATTACCACAATTGGTGATAGATTACCATAAATGACTAGTCACTTTACCGCAATAGGTGGAGTTTTGCCGCAATTGACCAGAGAGTTTTTTACACCTATTTTGACCTAAAACCTTGAAAATACTCTCCATTTTTGTGTCAAAGACCAGTGTTTATCCCAAAAAAATGCGAACAACATTGTGTGAATATCTAAACATTAAAAGATCATCCCCTCTTGGAAATCATGATTATTGTCTAAACATTGTTAATTCGAAAGTTCAGACTCGAAATATCTTGATCCCATTATCTCAACATCATCATTATCTCTATTAGTGACTTTGTCGTAGCCGAAGGTTCACAAATATTATTTATTACATCATCAAAACCTTGAGATCAAGATAAATCAACATCTATCCTTAGAATTACCCTTGTCCAAACATAACTCGGACTTTCCTAGAAAGGTTATCCTTTTTTGTTTGCTTTATATTACTTATTTTAGTCACAAAATTTGGACCACACTATGTCTCAAACACCTCATGGAGGGTATTACACAAGGTCGAAGGCTAGAACACAACCTGATGACTAATATATCAACAGATTCCTTGCTTGGGAAACAAAGCGAGAAGATGATCCTTTCACAAATACCAGTTCTGCTCTATTCATTGACCAACCCCATGGGTCAACTTTTTTCCAAAATGTCACAAAAGAGGAGCTCGAAGATATAGAGCAAGATGCCTATTCCACGCAAGTAGTTGACGTTGTTGTAGAGAGGAACCCTAAATTTTTCTTAGCCATGCTGATAAAGAAGGGAGTCAAAGTCCCTTCTAAATTCAGTGTGTCGACCATATGGCCTGAAAACCCTCTTGAAGGTCAAAACACTACTCAGCCCTCTCAAACACTACTTGTGGTTTCTCAAATCTTCTCGTCCTTAACAACACCAACATTGGAACAAACAATACCCAATCAAACCAATTACGCAAAGAAAGCAAGCACATCTTCCACGCAAAGCATGACAGGCCCCCAACTAAGTGTACCCATGGTCACTAGTATGCCTCCACCTTCGGCCTTATGGCCTAGCCAATCAAGCTCTCATGATATGCCTTTTATCCCACCAACAAGCAGTAACTTTTTTTCCACCATGCCGCTACCGCAGTCAATCCCTACTAGCCTTGGGGTTAACACATCATTCCCATAGGGATCCATCTCTGCAAGTCTGAATTTCAGTCAATGCCCACCCAAGGTTACGCCTTACTCACCCAGCAACAACCTCAACCCTAGTAGCAATAACTCCAGCTTCAGCAACAACAACCTCAACCCCAGCAACAACAACCCTAGCTTCAATAGAAACAACCTCAACCCCAACAATATCAATCCCAACTTTAGAAACAACTTCATCCCCAACCCCAAAAACAAATACAACAAAACCCACCTTGGGCCACTCACGTGCCCCCATTTCAGAATCATGTGTTGGGAAATCAATATCAAGTCCCAAGGACAAGGTGCTATGTTCTTACTCAAGGGATGCAGAGGCACAACCTCATACCTAATACAACACAGATTTATAATGTCATACATCCTCCTCAGTCTCAAATAGACATGCTAATCCAACAAGTGCATGTCCTTCAAACCCAAATGATGGATATGCAAAATCAAGGGAAAACTAAATCCTACACCATAGAGGATTTACACCCATACCCCTTTGATCGCTCTCTTCACATGTCTTCATTCCCAACTCACTTCTCGTTACAAAATTTTGACAAATATAGGGGCAATACCAACCCTATTGAGCATATCTGTGAATTCTTTGCTTGTTGCATTGAAGTCACACATGATGAGACATACTTAATGCAACTATTCCCACAAAGCTTAACCGGACCAGCAATGTAATGGTTCTCACATCTACCTCATGGCATTCTGTCTTGGGGTGAGTTGGCCGAAAAGTTCATTGCTCACTTCCATCATAACATTGAGTGCAAGGTCAACATCAAGGACCTTTGTGATATCAAAAAGAAGGATGGAGAGTCTTTTGTAAAATTCCTATAGAGGTGGAGGAATACTGCAAACAGGATAATGTATGATGTACCCGAGAAAGACCTAATAGTCATGTTCATTGACAATCTAATTCCAGACATGTAATTTACAACAGAATTGCAATTAGCTCTGAACTTTACACAACTCATCAAACGAGGAGTTCAATGTGAGAAGAACTTGGTCAAAAAAGGTGTACTTGTAGATCCTACCCAAATGAATACAAACAAGATTGCAACAAACAAAGCTAAGTGGTGGAATAAAAATAGAAATTTCACCAGCAATGGTGTTATTGATGTGAAAATAGTCAACTACGCACAACCCAAAGTGTCACTGCAAGGTGCACCTATGGCCAACCAAAAACCTATGGTGCCCACTCCCCAAGCATACACTCAAACTCAACCTCCCCCCATCCAAGTGGCCACTATGTCAAACAGTCAACAATAGGCTCAACACAAACCACATTTTCAATTCCAACAACAAGACTTCACACCATTAGGAGAGTCAATAGAATCAACTTTATGAAAGCTGATACAATCCAACAATATCACTCTCCTGGAAATAAGGGAATATGAGCACAGTGTGATCAAACCAAGGTGGTACAATGATAATGATTTCTGCAAGTTTCATTGGGTGAAGGGACACAAAACACCCAACTATTACCGATTGCAACACATTGTCCAAGATCTGAGTGACACAGGGGTCATCGATGTAACAAATACCAAAACAAAAGGAACAACTGATCATATGATATTCAATGACACATTTCATGATCACAATAAAGGGAAAACCTCTAGGTCTGGTGGACAGTCAAAATAGGTCAACTACACTTATGCCAATAGTGATAACAATATAAATTGCCTAAATCCTTCAGATAGCCATGTGGCTACGATCACTATCACAGACCAAGGTAACAAATGTGATGCAACCACATGTCGTACAAGAGTTTTCTTGCAAGGAGCACCTTCCTCATCTACTACACTAGTCAACCCTCAAGCAACCTCAGATCCACAGACAAGCCTATTGGATCAGGTAAAGCGCAGACATGCCCAAATCTCCATATTTGACCTCTTGCACATATCTCCACAGCATAAACAAGAACTTGACCAAGCCCTTCAGAAAGCAGATGTCCCAAGGGACATAACACCTGAGAGCTTCCAAATGATGGTCAACCATATATCAGCTAAAAAGAAAGAACATGACGTGTTGCCACACAAACCCTTACATAATGATCCCTTGCACTTGCTTGTCCAAGTCCACAAAAGCGAAATCCGCAGATTCCTTATTGATGGTGGGGCTATATTAAACATTTGTACTTTAAAGTTAATCAAGCAATTAGGCTACTTAGAGTTTAGTATTGATGTAACAAGGAGGATCAACATCAGATCCTATGATGAAGAGGAAAGATCCTCCAAAGGTATTATCATTCTACCTATCCATATTGGCCCAGTTGTCAAGAACACTCCCTTCCAGATCCTAGACCTAGAGTTGGGATACAACATGTTACTAGGGATACCATGGATACATGAGATGCAAGTTGTACCTTCAACATATCACCAGTGCATCAAGTTCCCACACCAAGGGGAAGAAATCATCATTGAGGGAGATCCAAATCCTTTCCAATACTGTAATGCGGTTCAAACCAGTACTGACAACTAGGTTCCCTCGAACCAAGAGACAAGTATCCCATCCACATTAAAATCAATTCCCAAAGATGTCACAAGAAAAGTAGGAAAAATATCCATTACTAACAAGGGATGTGGTGAATACAACTACAAGGAAGCTTTCACTATCACAAACATGCCTCATAGCCCAAGAACATATGGCATGCCACAACCAATTATTACAACAGAAACCCCAGAGCCTATTCTATTCAGGTGTCCACCCACAACCTATGTTAGATGGGGAGACATTGTAGAAGAAAACCCATTTGATCCAGATATCAATACATGGTTGTACCAAGATCCACAAGAGAGACTTCAACAACCCCTACCCATATCAAACTATGGAACTGGCTATACAATGCTACAAAATTTTGGGTATGATGGTACAATTGGTCTAGGGGCAAGACACCAAGGCTTAATGGAGCTGTCTCTCCCACCAACCTAGAGAAACAAGAGAGGGTTAGGCTATGAGAAACAAAGAACCAACCCTATAAGTTGTGACATACCCGTTGATCAAGAAAAAATAGTAGAGTTACACCGAGGGAAAAATTTGGAACACATCTTAATGAAAAACATACTTCAACAATTGTTGCCAGCCAAAGTGGGAACCTCTCAATCCTGATTAACCCTCAACCAAGCACTCTACGATAATGAGGGAAATGAGACATATGATGAGAATTCTAGCAAAACTGACTCCCATGAGTACAAGTGGAGATCCATTCATGACTCTAAACCCTCGATCCCATACTATTCCCCTTGGTTAGCCACCACCATACACCTTGATGATCTATTCAACCAATTAACCATAGATGACCAACCTTGTATTGATAAACATATCGATACAAATTCAATAGGTAGTGTGTCCACATCACAGTCTAGGTTTTTCGGAACCATCTCCATTGTCCCATTTAACCAAACAGAGTCAACCCACCATGAGGGCCTATGTCTTGTACACCCAAAACTGATAGAGTGGGATCAACAAGGACCGCCTGATATGGATACCTTTGAGAATGATGAGGCTATCACAGACTTCATGGGACTTAGAGAGGGAATACCATCAGGAGACCATAAAGTAGGTTTCTGAAGACATTATATTTTTCCATTAGTATATGCAAGGAAAAACATGATAAACACCGTCGGTTTATACTACACCGACAGACAGGGAACAACACTACCTGACACCAAGGTTACCAATATTTCTAAGTACAAAGCATCCCAATGCAACACTATTCAGTGTTACCCAATGACAGAAAAGACAAAGGAATCTGACGAGAAACCAACAGTGTAACCCGACTAAATAGTCAAGAGTGGAAGCCAATAGATCAAGGGAACCCAACAAACAGTTCAAAGAAGGAACATCGACAGACTTTCAGTTCACACCGAAAATCAGATATCGAAAGTCAGTTACATTCCGCAAAAAGTGGATCTAACTTCCACGTCAGATAAATCACTGAATTTTTATATTTAGCTTCTTGATTTGTTTTAAATCTATTACGTAAGGGAAAATCAATGTAATTATTATTGTTTTTATCAGTCTACCTGATTTAAAACATGCAAACTAAAGGATCAAGGTCAACTTGTATACCTTGGATCTAGAGTTAACATTGTAATGTGTGATTCTATAATAGGTCAAAGAACTTGTATAAATAGATGCTTAATCAATTGTGAACATGTTGTTCGATGATGATTGTAGCCTCTAAGAGAATCTAAGGTTCAGACAAGAGAATTAATGCAAAAGCATAGATAAAGATCAAATCAGTTTTCAAGAACAAAAACCAAGGCTACCGACGAGCAAGAAAAGGTATTAATCAATAATTACAGGTGATATTCATACTCTGTAAGATTTAATGGATCTATGATCAGCAATTATAGATTTCATACAGTCAGGTCATACATATTGTACACATTCTAACAAGTGTAGTACACTTAAGAAATCCTTTAAAGGAAGGTGGATTTAACAATCCTATTGTAAATCTCTTAACTGAGTGCACACTACATCAGTGTTGCTAAAGATCTTAACAGAGTAGATCCTAATAGGTCTCCACATTAATACTCCTAACAAGGTAGATCATCATAAGTGATCAAATTGTAAGCCTTAACCGGCTCCCTTCCAATCTACAGATAGTGAAGTTTTGTGGGTACCATCACCACCGCAGTTTTTACTTCCTAATAGGAGTTTTCTAAGATATCATATCTTGTGCTGTGTGTCTATTACTTTCACGAATTTTTCTATAAAATGTTACATACAGTTAAGTTTATGAATTAATATTACATGCATAAGAAAGAACATCAAATTTGGTCGGTAATACAATAAAGATTTATTGCTAATGAAGTAAGGTGAAAAGTGTTAAAATTTTTAGAGGTATTGATTTACCCCTCCCCTCTCAGTACTACTTCCCATTAATCCCAACAATTGGTTTCAAAGCCTAGTCTCTTCTTGGAAAGCTTAAAGGCTTAAGAGAAAAGATCATACAATGGAGAAGGACAAGCTTGAAAAAAATATTGAGAATCAAAAGATAGAAATACAAATCTTCTATGTGCAATACA
The DNA here is from genome assembly GCA_018584345.1 of Thuja plicata. NCBI lineage: Eukaryota > Viridiplantae > Streptophyta > Pinopsida > Cupressales > Cupressaceae > Thuja > Thuja plicata. Next base: position 77,365 of record MU226833.1, on the reverse strand, counting down.
AAGCTGCAAGAATCAAGATGAGAGAGTTATTGGATGAGAGAAAAGGTATGGAAACTCGGAGCAATGAAAAATATTATCAAGAAGAAGAGATTCCAGATTTCTTTGAGTCTTCAGGATCAAATACAATCAAAGCATTAGATACATCAGAAGAAAATATCACAAATCTAAAGGAGATCAATCAACATCTGACAGAGAAAATAAAGATGTTGCAAATCGGTCAAGAGACCCAGATGGTAAGAATGATTGATGTGATGAGTTATGCTAGACAGGCTGAAACAGAAAGAACACTAGCTATTGATGACAGGAGGAAGATTAAAAAGAAGCTACAAGAAAAGGAGTCCAAAATTCAAAGACATGTTGAGCATCACCATGAGATTACAAATCAGATTATTCTTATGAGTCAAGAAGCAAAAAGAATGAATATGGAACTCATTGAAAGAATACAGACTATCAGTGAGCTAAGAGAAGAGAATGAAAAACTAAAGCATGAGATTAGAATTTAGCAACAACATAATGAAATTATCAAAAAGGCTGAAGAAAGAAATAAAAGAATGGATGATTTTCTTGAAGGACAATGAAGAGTCAACAACAAAAATGGTCTAGGTTTTACCGAAAATGGAGAATCATCACATCAATCCAATCTAAAGAATGACTATGAAAATTCAAGACCAAGAAAGCTTACATGCAATCATTAAGGAAAACAAGGTCATACATCAAATGTATGCAGAGGTAAAATGAAAGGTATTCCTAAATCTACATCTTCATTCATAGGATTCTGTTATAAATGTAAAAAGAAAGGACATAAAGCATATGAATATAAGTCTAAGATGGAACAACCAAAGAAGGAAACCTACATGGAAAAATAATGTCCTACATGCAAAATGAATGGGCACACAACTCTTTAATATTGGAAAAAGAAAAGGCAAGCGTGGAAGCCTAAAGGTCAAGAAACTCCCTATCAACCAAAGAGAATCGGTAATCAATATGAATGGGACTACAATACTTGGACAAATTGTACATCATGTGGAAGATATGGTCACATTGTTGCTAACTATATGAGACAATGGACTAGAAAGTCTAGAGGTTAGACAAACCCCAGAATGGCATGCTTACACTTTCATAAAGTTGGTCATCTCTAGACAGACTGCAAAGACCGAATGACAAAGACAAGCATATATCCCAATGGAAACACCATTGAAGATATTCAGAGGGCTAGAGACAAAATGTGGAGAAAAGATTCAAGAAATGATGAAGCTAGACCAAGCAATGAAAATAATGACATCCCATCCAATGGATCCGGTGACATCACCACCCCCACCTAAAAGATGAACAAGTAAGTATGGAACTGCACTACACCAAGTCATATTTTACATTAGCTCCATTATACAAATTGATATATAGTCAAAATCTGCATGAATAAAGATGCATATTATATTACTTGTTACAATTCTGAGAAAAGAACCCCATCGGTAAACACATACCAAAATTCATCGGTGAACATAAAAGGATGAGTTGTCAAGACTTACCAAGAATTATCGGTCAACACATAAAAAGGCTAATTCCCTATTGTAAACCGACACCCGTCGGTAAGAAAGAAAAGTTACAATGTTGTCTTGACACTACACCGAGATCCCTTGGTGAAGGAAACAATCTTAACAGCTATCTCGAGCATCCTGTCAACACCGATAATGTTGTTTGAAAGTTTAACCGACGAACTTTGTCTTCTTGACCCAACGAGTTGTTGAGAATTTATGACAGAGTTAGGGAAAAAGTCTATAAATAATCGATGAAATCACTTTATTCTTCACACGCGAATTGAGAAAATAGAGCAGAGAGAAAATAGAGTGAAAAGAGAGTAGTTAGCGGAGCATCCTTGACTTGATCCAAAGCAATTCAAATCGATCACTCACAAGCTACACAGATTGAAGTAAGTACCAAGTGTACCAAGAACTATGTTATTATTTTCAAAAAATCCCTAAATTTAAAACACAATGGAAATGACTTCAAGAACAACCAAATTAAAGAATGAAAAGAAGAATTTCGTTAAGCTAATCAAGAATAACACTTGTGTGGAACCAAAAGACAAGATATGCCCAGAGATTGCCTCGCAACCTGATGATTCTGGCGCATTCTCAAAATTTCCACCTAGGTTTTTGTTGATAGAAGACGTCAGGTCATATATCCACTGCAAGATCACTAAGATTGGTGATCTGGAGATAGATCAAACTTATAAGAATCTATGTGATGATCAAGGGAATCTAAAGGAAGAACATAAGCACTTGAGTGGAAAAGGGATAGAAAATACCCTATATTTCTTGAGGGTTTTCAAAACTGAATGGATTTGGTTAGTTCTAAGTAGAATGCACAATCAGAAGCTATGGTTGGATGAACCCAAATAGATTACAAAGGATGTATTACATGCAGTAACAGGTTACCTTATAACCGACAAACAAAAAGCTCACAAGCATCCCTCTTGACTAGAAGTTGAGAAACTCACCAATGCTATATGGGATAACTGAGATTGGTGATCTGGAGATAGATCAAGCTTATAAGAAGCTATGTGATGATCAATGAAATATAAAGGAAGAACACAAGCATTTGCAAGTAAAAGGGATAAAAAATGCCCTATATTTCCCAAGGGTTTTCAAAACTGATTGGATTCAGTTAGTTCTAAGTAGAATGCATGATCAGAAGCTATGGTTGGATGAACCTAAATAGATTACAAAGGATGTATTACATGCAGTAACAGGTTACCCTATAACCGACAAACCAAAAGCTCTCAAGCATCCCTCTCAACTAGAAGTTGAGAAACTCACCAACGCTATATGGGATAACATAGGACTTGAGGTGAACACCATCACCAATGAGGAACTGAGGTTCGGTGCATGTGCCATAGGGTAAAAAATATTTCAAGCTAGTAGGCTAAACAACATAGCATCAACAATAGTAAGCACAACTTACAAGATTGTCACAAAAGTAATAAAAATGGATCTATGTGAGATCCTACTGAAGCAACTTAGTGAAAATATGACAACAATCAGGTCTACCAAGAAAAACACATGTAAGTTTGGCTCACTTATAATGTGTATATTCTTTTATTTTCAAGAATACTTTCCTTGAATTGGCAAAGTGAAGTGGGACACCACCAAGCCAATCACATTTCAAATAAATGACTACATCAAGTCACTAGGTGACAACTTTAATTTAGTGACGACTAAATACTTCCTTGATTTCAAGGAAAAGATGATGGAAAGAGTAAGGATCCCTGAAAAACTAATTGAAAAGTATAGGGAAGAGATATGCTTTATGGTGGATTCATATTTTACTCATATTAAACCAGTCCAAGACCAGCCTGGTTAGCACCACTTGACTATGAGATAAACATAGATCAAGCAACAAATGCAATTGATGCACTATTGAATGAGCCAGTTGACAGTAAGAAACCAAGATTTAGAACATATGAAGAGGAAAATTCTAAGATAAAAATAGGCCTAGTCATAAAGAAGACTGTCAACAAGAAAAACAAGATGGTAAAGAATCTTGAGAAGTTGCTGACGGTAAATGAGGAGAAAGAATAAACAGAGGACACTGAGGAATAGGGTGCCATTAGTGTAGAGGAAGATAAGAAAGAATCATATTCTGAAGCCACAAAGTCAGATGTACCTCCACCTCCAACCAAGAAACTGAGGAATACAACAACTCAGGAGACAAGGAGACAAACTGCAAAGGAAGATACTACACCTCTTAAGAAAGGTCAAGTGAGGACCTATAAGAGGAAGCAATAAACAACTAAGCCAACACCTATCAGAAGGAGGAGAAGACTCATCAAAACCAAAGCTGACATTGAAGATTCAAAAAAGGATGAGCCTGATGTAGATAAGAAGAGCTTAATCCCTCAAATAATTGATGAGGTTGCTGAATCAATTGCTACAACATATACCATGACTAAGAGGAAAATCAAACAATGGGTAAAACTGGAGCCCGAAGACCAAAATAAAATAGAAGATGCAATAATCAGGTCTATGGTTAGGTTCAAATATGTACCAGCTGAGTTTGTTGACAAAATACCCAAAGAACTGGGTGACAAGATTTCAGCATGATGGTCTTATGCTTTGCAAATAGAAAAGGAAGCAAGGGAGAGGATACTTGTCACACTCATGCCTCCCAAATCCAAAATGGAAGAGATAAAAGAAATGATGAAAAAGCATTCAAGTAAATTTTTGGCAAAAACAAGAGCCTACAAGGTGTTACAGGATAATTTCTTAGAGCTAGACAACATGACAGATGCTAAATGGAGACAAATTCTTGATCTACCTACAGAATTAACAAGCTTTGAGAATCCATTACTTCTTACTGAGACACCTCATATAGAGGAGCATAAAGAAAAAGCAAGTCCAGAGCACATTGATTTGGAAAATAAGGAAGATAATGAGACCATTGACTTGGATAAAGTCATGGATGATCTTGACAATTGAGATATTACTCACTATGATTATGATCAGGATCCAAAGAAGGGTGATGATGTTATATTCATATCTCTTAAGGATCAAGAAAAGAAATAAGCATTGAAGACACCAAGAAATAAAGACATGGATGTTGCTGATGAAACATGGCCAGACACTTCGATCATTGACATAACCAAACTGGACCCTATAGAACAAATCCAAAAGGATGAAGATGTCATTTCTCAACAAGCTTAGACCGAAAAGCAGGACACACCTCTAGATGCAGCACAAGTAGGCACATAGAACAATATGCCAGTATTGATGAAGGCCATCAATTTGATAGAAGGAAATGAATAATCTATTGCAGATACAAGCATACCCATAGACAAGGGTGATGTAGAAACAAAAGACACAACACATGAATCCAAGGATACAACTTAGAACAAGCTGCTACTAATGATCAACAAGACAAGTCTACTGATCAAAATAAAGAAGGAGAAAAACAAGTAGAGGAGGAAAAGTAGGAGAAGAGTGAAGAAGTAAATACAAATGAACAACAAAAGAAAACATAAGAGAAATCTTTTGAAAAACCCAAGGTTGATGAAGAGACGTCTTCACCTAACCGATAGGTGAACCCCGAGCAGAAGACACAAGAGGTTTCATCTACAAATCCTTCACCGAGTGCCTCAGAGAAAACAAATGAACTAGAAATGGTAGCTCATACATTTGCTTCTACACAAATCTCAAGGAAGAAGAAGAGCAAGAACAAAAATCCAGTCACTCTAGATGAAATAATTGAGATTACAGTATGTGATCCTAGAAAATTGGATCCTACTGAATTAACAAAGTATGCTAGACTTTGTGAAAGGAAAGCTATCCAAGATAAGCTGAGAAAATCCACAAAATAATCAAAGGTACTTGAAGTTGAAAAAGGAATCCTTCAGTAAATAGTACCTGATATAGATGTTGATCAAACAATCCCATGCTTGATCAATTAGTGTTTCTCACTGAAACTATCACATCTCAGAATATAGATGCTGAAAAGGCTATATAAGCTAGACTTGAGAAGAAATATGAATTCAAGCTAGCAGAGAAAATAAGCCAAGAAGTGGCACTTCAAAAGGTGAAGCTATTTGAACTGGTGAGCACATTAGACCCCATAATTTCATAAGCTATATCCTTAATTCAAAAATTGTGCACGTTGGATCAACTCACCAAGGAGTATACCGATAAGATAGCACAAATTGATGTTGATCTTCAAGTCAGTGCACAAGGTCTCACAAACACAGAAGATGCAATCAAATTGCACAATGACCAGCTCAAGAAAGCTAGGAAGCTTAGACAGGACATATAGATTGTAGAAACAAAGTTCAAAGATGAGGTGAATGAGCTTCAAGCTCAACTCTTACCAACTCTCACATTACTGCAACACCATATGACACAGGCAAGAACACTCATTGCCACCCTAGAAATGTCTGTCCTAGACAACATTTATGATATGCATTTCAGGATTGAACTAGAGCACGTGGCATTGGAAATCCTCAAAGAAAAATGGGAGAAAATGATAGAATATATGAAGAACAGTCACTCCCACATCCTTAACACTCTATAAGTTGCACATTTTTGTCACATTTTTGACAACTTATAAGTTGTACATTTTTTTCATGATTATCAAAAAAGGGGGAAATGATATGTACAATGTAGTCAGTAAAAGGGGAAATGATATGTACAGTCAGTCATTAAAAAGAGGAATGTATAGTACAAAGGCAAGTATACATGTACATATACTTATACTATACTGATGCATACAGTTAGGGGGAGTCATATAATGACAAGGATATATACATGGTGTACATACTAAACACTTTAGTATTTTGCACATATCATTTTTTGATACTAATGTCAAAGGGGGAGATTGAAGACATTATATTTTTCCATAAGTATGTGCAAGGAAAAACATGATAAACACCGTTGGTTTATACTACACTGACAGACAAGGCACAACACTACCTAACCCCAAGTTTACCAATATTGCTAAGTACAAAGCATCCCGACGCAACACTGTTCAGTGTTACCCGATGACAGAAAAGACAAAGGAACCCGATGAGTAACCAACAGTGCAACCCAATGAAACAGTCAAGAGTGGAACCTGACAGATCAAGGGATCCCGATGAATAGTTCAAAGAAGGAACACCGATAGTCTTTAAGTTCACACTGACAATCAGATACCGAAAGTCAGTTACATCCCGCAAAAAGTGGATCTGAATTCCATGTCAGATAAATCACTAAAGTTTTATATTTAGCTTCTTGATTTGTTTTAAATCCATTACATAAGGGAAAAACAATATAAATTTTATTATTTTTATCAGTATAACTGATTTAAAACATGCAAACTAAAGGATCAAGGACAAGTTGTATACCTTACATCTAGAGTTAACATTGTAATGCGTGATTCTAGAATAGGTCAAAGAACTTGTATAAATAGATGCTCAATCAATTGTGAACATGTTGTTTGATGATGATTGTAACCTCTAAGAGAATCTAAGGTTCAAACAAGAGAATTCATGCAGAAGCACGGATAAAGATCAAATTAGTTTTCAAGAACAAGAACCAAGGCTACCGATGAGCAGGAAAAGGTATTAATCAATCACTATAGGTGATATTCATACTCTATAAGATTTAATGGATCCATGATTAGCAATTATAGATTGCATATTCCAAATATTCAAGGACTATCTACTCAAGTCTACCATATTGGTGCCACCAGTCCAAGGTAGACCATTGCTTCTATATATCTCGACAACGAAATCAGCATTAGGCGTACTCTTAGAACAACATGATGACAAAGGCAAGGAGAGATCTATTTACTATCAAAGAAGAACATTGGTAGGCTATGAGCTCAACTATACTACAATTGAAAAATCATGCCTCACAGTTGTCTTTGCTTCCCAAAAGCTGAGGCATTACATGTTGAGTCACCAAACAAATTTGATAGCACATATTGATCCTTTAAAGTATCTCCTAAGCAAAGCAACACTCACTGGATGACTTACAAAGTGGGTAATGATCTTAAGCGAGTTTGACATTTAATACATAGATAGAAAATCCATCAAAGGGCAAGTGATTGTAGATCAATTAGCAGAGGCACCTATTCAGGGTCATTAGCCTATCATTTTTGACTTTCTATATGAGTCTATTCTGACACTACAACCAACAATTGAGGTATGGCAACTATACTTTGACGGGTCATACATGAAACATGGTGCGGGGGTAGGAATAGTGCCCATCACTCTAAATAATTATACAATTCCAAAATATTTTAGACTCAACTTCCCATGTACAAACAACATAGCCGAATACGAACCACTTGCCATCAGAATAAAGACTGCAATTCAATGGGGAATTCAGAACCTTAAGGTCTATGGAGATTTGCAGTTGGTCATTAGCCAAGTCAACAATGACTATATAACAAAAGATGAGAAGCTAATACCATACAAAGAACAGATGGACAAGTTGTGCACTAAGTTCCAATACATCTTTTTTGAGAAAATACCAAAGGCTCAAAACAAAGCTGCATATGCGATGGATACCATAGCATCACTAATCGATATGCTAGGCAATGAAACCCGATTCCACTTTCTAGTGGAGAAACTCATGATGCCATCACATCAAGCACCAATCACAGAATCAACATGTTTCATTGTTGGTCCTGAAACCCCATGGTGCCATGATGTGTATAATTACCTCCAAACTAGTGTCTTACCTCCCGACTTGTCTAGGAACCAGAAAAAGTCCCTCATCCACAAAGCCTCTAGGTATATCATGCTCTCAACTACTCTATATAGATGAAGTCTAGATGGAATGCTATTACGATGTCTCACTTCCATAGAATCCCTGAGAGCTATGTACAAGGTACATGAAGGAATATGTGGAACCCACGGAGGTGGCAACAACTTAACTAAAAAGATCATCCGCATGGGATACTACTGGCCCATGGTAGAGACAGATGCAAACAGGTATGTACAAAGGTGTAGGCAATGTCAAATTCATGGAGACCTCATCCATACACCAGCCTAAGAACTAAATCCTATCACTTCATCATTACCATTTTCTATGTGGGGATTTGACCTAGTTGGCAAAATTACACCCTCTTCAACAAAAGGACATAATTACATCATTACAACAACAGAGTACTTTACTAAATGGGTGGAAGTCATTCCTCTCACCTACATAACTAGAAAGTAGATCTCAATTTTCATACTCAACAATATCATCTATTGGTATGGAATTCCTCAAACCATCCTGACGGATCACGGTACACCTTTCCAAAACAAAGATGTTGAAGATCTATGTGAACAGTTCCAAATCAAACAAGGTTTTCTCTGCATTCTATTATCCTCAAAGGAATGGTCGCGATGAAGTGAAAAACAAAACCATTTTGAAAATCTTGAAGAAAACAATTAACAAATTAGGGCAAGACTGGAATTTATAGCTTAGTCTCGCATTATAGGCATACAGAACTAGTGTGAGAACACCTATAGGAGCCACTCCTTTCTCCCTAGTATATGGATCAGAGGTGGTTTTACCCCTCAAAGTGGAAATCCCATCCCTAAGGATATCATTGAAGAACCTGATTTCTGATGAAGACTACAGAGTGGCAAGGCTTAGTGAACTAGAACTATTAGATGAAAGAAGACAAAATGCATTCAACCACTTACAAGGATATTAGAATCTCTTAGAAGGAACTATCATAAGAAAGTGAGGCCACAAAAATTTGAGGTAGGAGACCTCATCCTCATGGAAAATCAAAAGAACCAAGCAGAACAAGTGAAACCAGGAAAGTTTGAGCGTAACTGGCTAGGACCATATGTCATTGTCAACTCTACCCAGAGTGGGGCATACCAACTGGCAACACCAGAAGGAGATCAACTCCCCGGATACAAAAAAACATGCACCTCAAGAGGTTCTACACTTGAGGTCTCAATGGTTAAGGCATCTATCTACATATCCAGAAAATATCAAAAAAAAAATAAAAAAATACAAAATGTTACCTTGCTGAAAACCTGGAAAACAGGCGCCTTGGCGACAAACAAAAAATAAATAAATAAATAATTATAAAAATTTTGAAACACTATTTGTGATGCTTAGTATTGGTGTGGGCAATGTTAATGACTTGGGAGCATCAAGAATTTGATAATTGAAATGTGTGTGTGATCGTAAGATGGCTTGAAAGCTAGAGATCTTCGAATTGCCGCAACACCCTGTCGGTGTTGTGGAAATTAATCATGTGAACATGAAGTGTGACACACCCCATAAAAAATATCTACTAAAAACAAAATGAGAGATGGACATCCTCTCCAACCCACATGGAGCACTCTCTATACGGTCTCCAAATAGAATATCGCATCATATCTAACTGTTAATGCCAGTACATCAAATGACCCATGTGAGTTTGAACAAGGACTCCATCATACATAAATACATAGGGCATGTCTGGAGGAAGATCATGAATACCCACAGGTTGACACACATCAATGTGCTCCCACGCCTATATCTGAAGAAGGGTGACACCGCAGCCGAGTGACTTACCATTAAGGTAAGCCACGTAAAACATATGAAAGTGAACATGCATCACCCCCATGCAAATATAGTATGATCACCTACTATACTCTACAACACAACATCGAAGCCAACAGACAACCCATACTGGCGTCGATCAGGGCATAAGATGCCACATATCTGTTAGAATGAATTTAGAATAACTGAGAGGGGAGGGGTGAATCATTTATCCTCAGGTCTAGATGTAGCAAATAAAACTTTCTAAATTTTAGATCTACTCATCAACAGTAGCACAAGTTAGCAACTTATTCATGCAGATTACTGTCAATTAAAATTAGCTTGTAGAAACATAACAGTAAAGCAAACCATAAGCATTCACACAAGTTGACACAAGTATTTAACGTGGAAACCCAATATGGGAAAAACCACCAGTAACATGCTACCAAGGTTTCACTCTTCTGAAGTGATGCCCTGTGAGGAGCCAACCCTGTGAAAGGTTACAATAACACACTGCTAGGTGTGACCTGGTTAAAGGATTTAATCACCCTGTCAGAAGTGGCCTTGTTAGAGGACTTAGAACATTCCACTTGAATGTCACCTTGTTAGAGGATTTATACAAATGACTGTTAAGTCAACCTTGTTAAAGGATTTAACTAATACAATGGTAAGAAAGTAATTAGCAGTTGTGATCTGATACATACAACTTACTTTTCAATTCAGATCCAATTACAACTCTGATGTTAACTTACTGAATAGCCTGCATTGTCATTGCAACCTTTTGATCTACTTGGAAATCCGTCAAGCAATCACACATGCAACTTTCTGCTTCTGCCTTTTGCCTTCTCTGCTAGATCATGCCAAACAGTAAATCAACTATGCAAACCTCTTGCATACACATACACTCTTCCACACT
>MU226833.1:43655-62129 GCA_018584345.1 Thuja plicata | reverse complement strand
TATAAGAGATTAGTGCAGTTTTCTCATCATCATCAGAATCTTCTTTCATTGCAACATAAACAACTTCTATATCATTGTCATCAGAATTATCAGTGTCATTGTCAAAAGTTTCTTCAACAATATAACATGATTTCTTACCTTTATCTTTATAGTCCTTATATTTCCTGAAGTCTCAGTCATCCTTTATGTCTTTGTATTCTTTGTACTTGTTGTCCCTTCTTTCATCTTTTTCATTTTTGTCAAGACATCTAGCAGCTATATGACCAACTTTGTTGCATGAAAAACAAATAATAGGAAGTTTACCTCTGTATTTTCCTTTTCCTTTGGAAAACCTTTTTGCCATAAGTGCTTCAAGTTCTTCAAGATCATCATTAGAAGTGTCACTATCACTATTCACATGTTTCTTTCCTTTCTTATATTTATTGAGAACCAGTTGTGATCTAAAAGCAGAATCAATCCCTTGTGGATTATAGTTATCATAATTTGACATTTCAAATGCAGTGAGTCTGCCTATCAGATTTTCCAGATTCAAATTATTGTTAGGAGTACATCTCAATTCTTGAATTGTAGAAATTCTAATAGAATATACAAGAAGTAAAGTTCTCAGTACCTTGCTCATAATGGTGTTCTCATCAATTGTTCCATTAGCCCCTCTAATGGCATTTACAAATTCTTTTACCCTACCATAGTACTGAATAACATTTTCACCCTCTTGCATTTTCATCTCATCAAACTTACCTCTTAGACTTTTTGATTTAGCTCTTAGCACATTTGTGTCTCCACCATAGGTAGTTGCAAGTTTGTCCCACATCTTCTTTGCAGTTGTGCAGCTCTTTATATCATCAAACTCTGAATAGCTCAATGAGGAGGCGATCTCCAACATTGCTTGATTATGCTCTTGCTTTTCTTTTATTTGTGCAGCTGTGAGAGGAGTAGTAGGTGGTACATAGGCATGTTCAATAAGTTGCTTAGCATCATCTCCAATATCAGCCAAATGCAGTTTCATCAAACTCTTCCATGTAGGGAAGTTATCTTTGTTCAACTTAGGAACCTCCTTCTTATACATCTTGATCTTTTCGCTCCAAGTACCTTCAAACTATTTTAAGGAGACCAAGGCTCTGATACCAATTGTTAGAATGAATTTAGAATAATTGAAAGGGGAGGGATGAATCAGTTATCCTCGGGTCTAGATGTAGCAAATAAAACTTTCTAAATTTTAGATCTACTCGGCAACAGTAGCACAAGTTAGCAACTTATTCATGCAGATTACTGTCAATTGAAATTATCTTGTAGAAACATAACAATAAAGCAAACCATAAGCATTCACACAAGTTGACACAAGTATTTAACGTGGAAACCCAATATGGGAAAAACCACCAGTAACATGCTACCAATTTTTCACTCTTCTGAAGTGATGCCCTGTTAAAGGTTACAATAACACACTGCTAGGTGTGACCTAGTTAAAGGATTTAATCACCCTGTCAGGAGTGGCCTTGTTAGAGGACTTAGAACATTCCACTTGAATGTAACCTTGTTAGAGGATTTATACAAATGACTATTAAGTCAACCTTTGTAAAGGATTTAACTAATACAATGGTAAGAAAGTAATCAACATTTTTGATCTGATACATACAACTTACTTTGCAATTCAGATCCAATTATAGCTCTAATATTAACTTACTAAATAGCCTACATTTTCATTTCAACCTTCTGATCTGCTTGGAAATCTGTCAAGCAATCACACATGCAACTTTTTTCTTCTGCCTTTTTCCTTCTTTGCTAGATCATGCCAAACAGTAAATCAACTATGCAAACCTCTTGCATACACATACACTCTTCCACACTTAGTGAATAACCCCTTGAGGTTATCATATACCTCTCTGTCTAGGTCACATAAATCTTTTTCTGCCTAAACAAGATCGTAGATCTTAGGTTAGGTCAGATCCAACAGATCATTCCATCTTTGCATTACATTTACTTCTCCAAAGTAGTCTCTAATTAAATCTTGAAACCATGCGTTAATTATGGTTACCCATACACTAAATGACATGGATCAATCTTTAATTAACATTACATATCCCAATAAAATTAACTAAGTTGGCCAGAGATCTCAAATATCATCATTAATCCAAGTACTGTAAGTCGACCAATATCACTGTTTCCACTCGACAATTTCAATGGTGCTTGGCATTGAACAAATTTTGCTCGTCACAAGCAACTTTGCTCGACACAAGCAACTTTTCTCATCATAAGCAAATTTTCTTGGCACAAGCCAAACTTGCTCGGCACAGAACAACCAGAAAAAATTTCTTTGAAAGATAAACAACAAATTACTTGGCCAGAGTGCCAACTAATCAAATACCCTTTTAGTTGCCTTAACTCAACCATTCACTTAGTCTTCTTGTTAAATCTTCTTCATCAACAATAGATATGGTACTCAAATAGATAACAATAGTCTCACCAGTTAAGGTTTGACAGCAATGACAAAATAACAGTTGCTTGCATTGTCACTTTCCAACAATATCAAGCTACCTAATAAAGTAGACAATCTATCAAGGCACATACCAAATCGGGACCATGGAATATCATACGGGCCAGACATACCCAGCTAATCACGGGGTAATCCAGATAACTCAGTCAAACATACAATTCTATGTCGGGTGGCATACTCGACAAGCACACCCTAAATCAGAAGCTGAATAATGTGGTAAACATCCTCCAACGTGACAATACACTCTCTAGTGGGTAACTAGAAAGTGCATGTCTCAGAATGTCATTGCTCTGCAAGAGCCGAGATCAGACCCATGTTGGTCGTAATCTTTGGCATATAGCATACCCAGTATAATCCTAACTCCCTAAGCACTGACATCTCATCCTTAGACAACTGGAATCTGTAAACAAGTCCCGACGGTCTTGACTCTTGGCAGTGCAGAATCCTCTTGGTGAACTGCAAACATGAAAAATCATAAATTTATCAGTACCAGATCAAACAGACAAGTGTCAGAAGTCATCAAAAGCATAAATGAGACCATACAAATCAAATGCAAAAAATGCAGGCAATTACGGTAAAAAACACTTCAATTGCAAAACTTTTAACCGATTGCGGAACATAAAATTCAAATGCGACATTACAACTGCAATTGTGGCACAACCGCAAACGTTTGTGGTAACTTTTGCAAATGGACATAAAACAAAAGTTTTTAAAAGCAAGAAATAAATACATTAATGACAAGTGAGGCAAGGATACTCACCAGACATCCTACGCCATATGGCCTCTGATATGTCTGGACTCGGTCAAAAATGTGGGTGACTCTAGGTAAGCGCGCCATAGCATGAAAATAGGAAGAAAAACACAGAAAACAAAGAGCAAACTCACTAAGATTCCCGGAGCTCCAAGAATGCAAAATAACAAATGAAGGGTTGTCTCGGCTGCTTATAGGAATTTCCAAAAACCCTAGTTCCTCCAGGACTTCAAAATTTTCTTCCTGGTCCCCGGAAACTTCGACAGCCAATATCAAGGGCATAATGCAACATTTTCAAGATTAGTCAGCTACCCAGATTCACAATTTGCAATTTCAACAAATTAACGCTCATGTCGCGACATTTTTGCTCAAATTTGTTGAGGGGGCATAAATACACCTACTATCGCTAGGGCAAGATCAAAACCGAGAATCTTTGACACACTGCGACAAGCCACATTGCATCAAAGAGGGGCAAATGTAGACACCCTAAAATGGACAGGCTTGCGACTTTACATTAAAACACTAATTTTCATCTATTAATTAATGGTTTTTTAATCATCTATTTTCCTCTAAATTCATTCCCCAAATTGTCTAATCAAATTCCCAAAATTAAATAATTAATTAATTTTATTTAATTAATTAACCTTAATTAATTAATTACCATTAATTAATTAATTAAATTCAATTTCCTATAGTTTAAATTGAAATATTTAAACTTACTAATTAAATTCTTCCAATTAAATTAATTTAATTTCAATTAAATTAATTTAATTTCAATCAAATTAATTTAATTTCATTCAATAAAACAATTCTAAATAAAAAAGAATTCAATTATCTCACATGTTGAAAACTTCAATTACATAAATGAATTAAATATTCATTTATTTTCAAAGAGATGATCCTTAATCAGATCACATGGGTTACTCCACCCATCTCTCCATTTCACATGGATAACTCCACCCATCTCTCTAGTTCACATAGATAACTTCACCCACCTCTTCAGTTCTAAAATGTAACTCACAATTAGCTCCTCAGTTAACCAAACTCTATCTCCTCTTTACCAGTTGAAGAGGTGGAGTATACTGATGGCTTCTCCAGTTCCCTTTGATCTCAACTGTTTATCTCCCTATCTATGGGATTGATCTCAACCGTTCATATCATCCTCGATTCCTATATAATAAACCCTTCATACCCATTTGAAGGATCTAGGATTTCAAGCTCTCGGATGCCATTACTCTGTCAGTTTGGTTCTAGCATTCAACCCATCTTGCGATCACACACACATTTCAATTATCACATTCTCGACACTCTCAAGTCATAGATGTTTCCCACACCAATACTGAGTATCAAAAACAATGTTTCAGAAGGAGTAGAGAGAGACAATAGAAGTTTCAAGCACTTTGGGGTTTGCATTCATTTGTTTTCCTTTCTTTGCTTGTACATTTTATTGGTTACATAGTTAAGTTTTGTTATTAGTAGCTTTGTGTATTTGATTTCTCTCATTGCAAACCGGTGCTACTAACCCTCACCTTTGGAAAGCTTGGGAACCATGAATCTAAACAAGTGTACAGTTCCAAGTACCTCAAGAGAGATGATACCAATGCAAATTAACATGGCACAAGAAGAGAATTAGTGTTTTTCTTTCAATCAACAACATTATTGGACTAATTGTTCTAAGGCCTTCATGATTCAGACTCTTGTACTTCAAAATAATACTTTATCTCAATAGAATATGTCACAGGAGGCTCAACAACAACAAGGTTCACAAAATGATCAAGGTACACCTGAGGTGGCCTTGATGAACTGTTTACAAGGTGAGGAATTTGTTGGTGCTAATTTTCAATAGGGTCAAAATCAGAACTATGTACCTATTGTAGCCAACATCATGTCAAAGACAAGGACTGTAGGATAGGAAGCTAATAATAATCAATGAAAACATGTACAAGCACAAAACAAGGGCCTACATGCATGCAAGGTCAAATTGTAACTCCACCTCCTAAGAATGTTCAAATTTTACCAAGGGGTCAGGTGATAGTAACCAAAGAACAACCTAAAGGACAAATACCATCTCTACAAACATATATGGACACTTTTGTTCCAAGGGGATAATAAAAGGTTAGTCTTACTTCCTTCAATATTGTAGATCAATTGAGAAAGACTCCTTTCAACGTGTCAATGTTGGATGCTTTGCTAATACTTGGATAAAAGGAGCTAATGATGGAAGAGTTAGCAAAGGTTCCATTGATAGGTGAACCTAAAAAAGATAAATCTATAGTCATGATTGGAGCTGCATCACAACCAAATGGTATTTTAGATATGTTTTTAGATGAACATGTAGTGTACAATCATGAGGTAGGGACATTTAATCACATGGACGTAGCTGGGTTGGGTAATTATATGATGCATGATCAGGGTCATGTTGTTCCAAACCTTGTAAAAGACCAAGAGCAACAACCCACTAACATGGACAATTTTTTCTTTAATCTTGATGATGGATTATCATTTTCAATGGAAGAGGTAAATACAATACATGAAGAGAAGAAATTTTTGTTTTCCAAATGGGAGATTCCCAAAGTCAAAATTCCAAGTTTGATGTCGGGTGAGTATCCTAAGTTCTCTAAATGTATCATTCCAAGTTTCAGGGAACAACCTCGCATGAGTGCATCTCCAATTTTTAACGAACCTTTCCTTGAACAAATAAGGCCTCATAAGAAGCTAATTGAAAATTTGAAATCTCTAGAACAACCGTCTCTAAAGTTGACAAAGCATCAAGAGTTTAATGAAAATTTGATTTCTTAACTTGCAGAGCAAGTAAAGAAAGCATATTTGGCAATTTAAATAACTCCCAGGTTTTTATTATTATTAAGGAATCCATCTCTTCTTTCATTCCTTGCTCCCACTTCTTTTTGGTTTCAACATTCATTGCTTCCACATAACTGTCTAGTTCACCTGAATAAGTCAATAATACATAATATAACAAAGGAGAATATCATTTAGGAGGTCTACTTATCCTGGAAGATCTTCTTATTGGAGTTTGAGGAACCTATTGTGGTTCTCATTATTTAATATTTTCTAGCACTTTTGGTACTACATTTACTTGGATTTCGTCAAGCACCTTTGTGTTCAGTGTGTTCCTTTTCTTGTTTCTTTTTTCATTGAATATGACATCCCTACTCCTAATGATTTCATGGTTCTCATAATCCCATAAATGATAACCAAGATAATTAACTCCATATCCAATGAAAGTACACTTCTTGGATTTTTCTTCAAGCTTTGATTGGTTTCCTATATTAATATGGACAAATGCTTCACAACCAAAAGTTTGCAGAAATGAGTAATTTACTTTTTTTCCTGTCCATGCCTCCTTTGGAATACTTCCATGTAAGGAACTTGAAAACCCTCTTTTTATTAAGTAACCAACGATATCTACAACATTTTCCCAAAATTGTAAGGGCAACCCTACATGAAATCTCATGCTCCTTACATGCTCCATGATTGTTATATTCATCCTTTCAGATACCATTTTCTTGTGGTGTTCTAGGAACTATCTTTTTTTTACGAATCCCATGGTATAAAAAATAATTATCAAACTCTTTGTTGCATTACTCACCTCCATTATCTTATCTAAGACACTTAACTTATTTCTTGTCTTGTTCTCAATGAAAGCTTTCCATATCTTAAAGATTTCAAAAACATCAGATTTTTTAGGATTGAAATAAACCCAAGTTTTCCTAGTTGCAACATCAATAAAAGTAACATAATAATAAGAGCTACCAATAGATGATGCCTGAGCTTTTCCCCATACATTTGAGTGGACAAGATCTAACTTTTCATTCTTATTTTCCATCCCAAATCTAAGAAATCTAACTCTCTTTTGTTTTTCATAAAAACAATTTTCACAAAAATCCAAATCAACTTTTTTCAAACCTGACAATAAATTTTTCGAGAGAAGCTTCATCCCCTTCACACTCATATGCCCAAGTTTATTGTTTCGTAGAGTTGTATTTGTTCCTGTGGAAACTAGGTAAATAGAATAATCAGTATTACCAATACATAAAAACAATGTACCTACCTTTGCCCCTTTTGCTATTATCAATGCACCTTTGGTAACATTCCATAAATTGGTTGTGAATGTGATTTTGAAACCCTCACTTCCCACTTGTCCTATTGATATTAAATTTCTTCTCAAACTAGGAACATGTCTTGCCTCTTTCAATAGTCATTTATTTTCATTTGATAATTTTACATGTATGTATCCCTTTCCAATAATTTTTCATGGTTTGTCGTCACCTAAATAAACACGTCCAAAATCACCTTGAACATTGTTTATAAAAGATTTTCTATGGGGTGTGGCATGAAAAGAAGCCCCTAAGTATAACATCCAATAATTAGAAATATTATCCAAAGAAAGAAGCAAAACATCTTATAACACATCACCAACTACATTTTCTTCCTTTTTATTTTCTTGTTGTCCATCCCCTTGTTTTCCTTTTTGAAACAAATAATCTTTCTTCAGATGTCCTTTCTTTCCACAATGCCAACACTTCATATTTACTCTATATTTGGATCTCCCCTTCTCAAATTTCCCATGATTACCTAGTCTCTTTCCTCTTTCCCTCTATTGTCACTTGTTCTAAATAGTCAAAGCATAACTTGATGCCTCACCTGTGCTTTTCTATTGCATTTCCTTGCTAAGGATAACACCAACAACATCATCAAATTTTAAAGTGTTTGAACCACATAAAATATTTCTTACAACCATGATCAAGTTATTCCAACTTTCATGCAATAATCATAAAATCAAGAGAGCCCTAACCTTGTCTTCAAAAATTATTTTTACAGAACTTAGCTGACTAGTAACCATCTTAAACTCATTCAAATGACCACTAACAGACCCATCTTCTACCATCTTCATATTAAATAAACATTTCATAAGAAACACCTTATTTGAGGTCAAGGTTTTCTCATATAGTTTGTCTAATGTCTCCATTAGAACCTCCGTTGTCTCTTTTACTATATTGAAAGCCACCGACAATGCCAGGCACAACCATATTGTTCCTAGTGCCTTCCTGTCAAGAAATTCCAATTTTTCATCTGTTACAGTCATCGACTTCTTTGATTTTCCATCCAATAGTAAGTAAAGATCCTTCTGATATAGATAATCTTCCATTTGCATCTTCCATAACTGATAGTTTTGGTCGTTGAACTTATCAACCTTAAGCATGCCTTCCTCTGCCCTTTCTCCCACTTGAATCTAAGATTTCCTGTCAAATCACTTAAATATACACTGCTCTTATGCCAGTTGTTAGGGTTTTGACAACTATGAGCAATAAAAAATATTAAGATAATGCATAAATAAGAGAAGATAGAAATACAATAACATATATATTTAACATGGTTCACCAAATATGAGCTACATCCACTAGAGAAAGAATTGTCCACTTATTTTATCGTCGAATGAAGAGTAAATTACAATATGATAATTTGACATCACATAGCCACTTGTTTATCAAGCCTTTGAGGTGGCTTACAAAATGAGTGTACAATATTTGCATGATCAGTCACCACATATCAACAATATCACACTTGGAGACTGATAAGGCTCCACACAAAACATATAAATATAAACAATTTTTGGAAATAATTAATAAAGAAGTTAGGCCCTAGTGACATAACAACTAGTTGAGAGTGGGTTATTGCAATTTGTGGATTTCCCATTAGCAGTGCAATGCACAAATTTAGTACTAGAATGCATAAATCATTATGATCCCAAGAAAAGAGAGATAAGAACAAATGACAATAGACTAATTATCAAGGTGGTTAGAGAAACTTTTACCTCATGTCTACCTCAAAGAGAAGCATACATAGATTTCAACTCCATCCTCTGATCAATGCTTCATGAAGAAGAAGAATCAAAGTGGGAAACATTTCTTGAGGATGGTTTACAATCCCAAAGAAAGGTAAATATAAGTCACCAAATGGGTTACACAAGTCCCATTTTGTAGAATAAATTTTTGAAATCATAGTCCTTTTGCACTTACTTAAGGGTAATGAAAATGATAATTTATAGTGAATAGATAATTTATTGTGTTTAGCTCATTAGTGATCAAGTGCATTCAATTATGATCCAATTTTTACTTAACAAGTTCTTTTATATATCCTCTTCTTTATTCTACATGATTTCTTGTACTAGGTTGTGGCCAGGATTGCACCTAATAGAAATCCATGAAAAAATGTTTCAAATATGTGAATACTATACTCAACTTCAATTGGAAATAAGATACCAAATTTATAGAAGAGTGACTAATGAATTCATTATGAGAACGGTGAGACAAATTAAGAGTGAGATGGGCTTAAGAAGTTCTGAAAAGGCCATCTAATTGATTAACAAATATGGTTGTCAATTTATACAATTCTAGATATTTCCTTGTATTCCCTTAAAAATTGCCTAAGAATGCAAAAGATAAATTTATTCTTATCGAGGTATGTAGGCATAAACAAAATATTTTAAGGATAAAGACGAGAATACAGTTTCTTATTGGTCATGGCTACTACTCATGTAAGTCCATGTCGATACCCTTAATATTAAAAAGGATTTAGTGAATTTTTCTATACAAGTTTAGATAAGGAGATTCCCTTTTAATAATAAAATTATTTTTTAGAACAAATTGCAATTGGGGGTTAAAATTAAAGCTATGTCATACTCTAGGCCTTGACTTAATTATTATAGTCAAAAATTATTTGGCCAAGTAGTTTTCGATTGTGTTAGTTTCTATTGAAATCACATGGTGCATGCATGGAACCTACCTGACAGTACCCTTTAGGCTAATTAGGTTTTAGTTGAAACATACTGGGTTGAATATGTTTCAACTGATTGTGTAAAATATAAAAATTATAAAATGGGGGGCCTAAGCATTTCACTTAGAACCTTTCAACAAGTTCCTATTTAGTCGAAACCATGTTTCATCCTACCAACTAGATTTTTAATTAGCTTCTTTTGGGTATGAGCATTATTTACTTCTTTCACATGGTTTGCATTCTTCAAAATTCTCTTGAACAACCAGTGGAAATTCTTTTAAAATTATTTTACAGCTAGGTTTTCATCTAAATTAGGGTTTTAGAATTAGGTTCCTTTTAAAGTTTAAAGATACAAATACAAAATCTCTAAGGTCAAGAAGGTTGATCGTCAATCCAACAGTAACAAATTGATGTTGATTTAGAATAGTTAATACAACGATTAAAAACTTAAGAGATGTTAGAATGTGAAGTTGATGTTATTCATGGTGTTGTCATTAATGATTTAAGTTGATGTCAATATATCCTGTGCATATTCATATTTTTATTATATGGGTTGATGTGTATTGATATCCTTGGTGTATCGGTAGAGATGTTCATCAAAGGATGTCCCTTATATATTTATCCTTATTCTTTTTGGTGGTGGTCCTATTTCTTGTACAACATATGGTGGATCATTTATTTGGGTTTGATCCTATTTGGAGCATGTTTGTTCATGTTTCGGTCCCAGTATCTACTATGTAATGTGTTCTTCATACTCATTGGTACTGAAAGCTTTGGAGATGGTGTAGCGTGTAGATTTACTCGAGGCATGTTATATTGATTAATGTGGTCCACATTTCATTCCTTACCACCGTGAGAATGTCTTGGTGTGACCTATTTCAAATTGTTTTGGCCAACATGGTTGATGACATCAAGCAGTATAAGAAGAGTGATGATTTTAGTTGTTTGTGTGGCATGTGTGATGCTTGTATGTAAAGTGATTGTGAATTTTTTTACATGATATCTATGTTTTGGTGATAGTGGGTATTGATGCAATCAGTAGTAGATTGATATATCATTTTTGTATTACAGTGTTCTGGTAACAACGATCTTAGTGATGGATTCAATCTCTTTTCATATATTCTAGCAGTGTGCCTATTTGTCTAGTACTAAGCCTATTTTTATTGGCAATGAGCCTTATTCATTTGTAAGGGTAGTTATCCCAATCGACAGTGAGCCAACCTACAGTGAGCACAATTGATACTGAGCCTTTGTAAAAATTACCTTAACTGGTGTCACCCTAACAGGTGTTCTTTTCATGAGAATTAGCTTCTCTGTGGCTTTTCCCAGTTTGGGTTTCCATATAAATCTTGGTCTTCTTTATGTCAGTGTTTCTGTGCTTTCATGTTCATATTTGTTATGAATGTTTAATGTGGTCAACCGGTAGATAAGAAGTTATTATTGTTGTTGTTTAATTATTTTTTTTGAACGATAAATTCAAATTTATATTCATAACAATCAAAAGTTTACAAAAAGATCTTTCAAGTGTTACAATGTATGTCCATTCTGCAAAAAACACCTAACAGTTTCATCACCGATGACAGTCTAAACATTGCAAGCCATACCCAAAAAAATAACAGTCTTCGAAATACATTTCATGCTTACATAGATCCCAAGATCATATTCCTTTTTTTTTACTCGACAGCACACCACACACAAAAAACAAAAAACAAAAACTTTCAGCGTCTCCTCATTCCTACCAGAACCATCCACACACCTCCTCCTGAGAAAAGTTTGGAATGGCCCTTGCCCCTAATATAGATTCTCCTCCAGTCATGTCTTTCTTTGGGAGTTGGCGGCGAGGTTGATGCCTTCTAGTACTGTCAGTTGGCGCTGTCGACTTGACTGGTGTGGACTTTGTCGCTTCACTTTGACTAGTTTTCCTTGAGCTCTATGGTCTACCACCTTGTCGAGGAATTCCTCGATCATGATCCACCCTATCCTTACCTTAGGAAGACCTACCTCCTTTGGCTGAGTGGAGCTCCAAACAACTAGAGGTTGAACCTCTCCATGACCACCTCTAATGGAGTGCCAGGGACTGTGCAAAATTCTGAGCCCCACACCCATCTTGGCTCAATGTACAATGCCTTCCATGCTGATAGCCCACTTCAACTCCAAACATTGTAAGGCCACAGAGATATTCTTCATCTTCGAATTCCCCACCATGAGGCCAAGAGCTAGGAAAAGGGAGGAAATATCCAAATTAGTTTGCGGCCTCCAATCATGCTTGAGGAATTCCTCCCCAAAAAATGTTGACAGTGCCTCCATGAATTTGGGGTCATCAAAATGAAAGACGTTACCCAGCCTTTGTATCATGATTTTATTTTGAAACCTAGGGAGCTGCTTTGGTGAGTGAAGTGAAAAGTTTGCCTCCATGACCAACAGTATCTTTCTCATTGTGTAGGGAAAGAATCACAGCCTTCTTTTGTATTACCAAAATGCTCTCGGCTCTTCAGACACTATTTTTTTATGCTGAAAACTCCCCAAGATTCACGCTTATAAAGAGAGGCTTTGCTTGACTGCATCCCTCGAGAATGCAGTCTCAATAAATGCTCTTCATACAAACTCTCATAAGCCCATCTCACAATTGTCTTCAAACTTGTGCGGGAGAGGGAGGAAGTACTGAGTGTTTATGAAAGAAAGATGCCAAATCTATCCTTCATCAATACCATGGATCCTTTCATTCATGCATCGTGGGTTACTGACACTTGTCTTTTCATTGTGCCAAAGTTCCAAGCAAGTTGGCTGACTCGAATGTGTTCTATCACTCGCCAAAGGCTTTGGAGTACACAAGATCAGCTTGTGTTTATACCCGTGCCCCCATTGTTATAATTGGTGATGTTGTAGAGTCCCAAGGACAATCTCGTTACATCAGCTAGTCCCATACAATATCAAGTTTAGTATAATCTTCCATCAGTTCGGTAGTCTCATTAGGTGGCCTTCTTACTCCAATGTTTGAAAGTAAGTCTGCAAGGCCATTGGCTTCTATGGGAACATGGTTGATTTGGAACTCTGTGATCCAGCTTAGGATGACTCAGATGCTATGGATATATTGATTTAAGTACCATGCCTCCATTGCACCTTTTTTTATGTCGTTAATGACTAACATCAAGTCTCCCTCCAAAATCAATTTCTGCACTCCTAAAGTGTTTACCATGCAGGTTGCTCTGAGTGCCGCTTGACATTCTGTCGCATTATTATTCCCATCTAACAAGAGGGAAGCTCCCAAAGACACTATATCACCATTCTATGACCGTGCAACATAGCCAGCGCTTGAAGGGCCTGGATTCCCCTTTGAAGCATCGTCAAAATTGATTTTGATCTAGCTCGACAGTGGTGAGAGCCACTGAATTTGCATGTGGTCACCAACGATAGGTTTAAACCTACAAAGCCCCTGAACTTGTTGCTTAATTATTTATCTACATAGCAAAAGTTTTATAAAGTGCATGGGAATAACTGATTCACTGCCCCTCTTAGTTATTCGACTCGTTCAACAAGAGATAACTAGCCAACCCAAACCCTTATCTTTCACATCATTTTAATTAACTTAGACATAATCTTTTTAGTTTCATGTTGCACTCTTCTATGTTTTAGTGCATTTTCCTTCTTAGTTTCATATGCATAATTACCTCTTATTTAAGTAAAAATGTAACTTTCAGATTCATCCATTATCTTGGCTATTCCAAAGTCCAAAATTTTAGCTTCAAAGTTCTCACCTAGTAAATTTTATAAGGCCTCGCATCCAAATCAAACATTTTATCATGTGCTTTGTTGGGCCAAAATGTCAACTCCTGAGTTGCATCTTGAATTATCTAAATATATATTTTGATCTATAAATGAAGAATAAATTCAAGAGTATTTTAAAGAAACTAGTGATTAAGTGAAATATTGATCGTGTATTCATACTAATAATTTATGTGTGTCTCACATAAACCATAAAGCCTCTCTAATTTACATGGATGGTATTTCCCAAGGTTACAATTTTAGTGTGGAATTACAAATGTCCATAATATACATGACTATGTTTCTTTATTCCAACTTTTATCCCATCTAAAAGTTTCCCTTTGGATAAAACTCAAAATCCCCCTACTCCAAATTGCCTACTAAAATCATTTGTGAATCCTTTCATATCTTTGTATAAAAAATATTGGATAGTAAGCCTTCGATATTCTCTAGAAATTGATCTTCCTCGTACTTGGATTTTATTGATTTCTTCCTTTTGCACCCATGTATAAGGAAACCCAAATTTTAAAACTATGATTATAATGCAAATTCTTGCTACAAAAATGGTTAAATTTATTGGGTTACTCTTTCATATATTTTCATTTTTTACAAATATGTCTATTAGAGATATGGAAATAAATACTTCCATCATAGTTTTCTTGAAGTGATAATTAGATAATTATAAACCCTTAGATTTCCAGAGTCGTTATTGAAAACTAATAATATTATAAATACTTAAATTAATATAGTTCAATTAATTAAATTTAATAAGTATACTTAACTCTTGATTTGAGATATATTTTGATTGCATGAGGTATCACATATTGAGTTTCTAATGTATAAAAATTAAGTTCATTTGTACTATACTGTTAAAAATAAAAAATAAATGATGTGATTAATAGGTTTACTTCTCTAGGCACATAGAAATGATCTTTGCATGCAAAAAAATTAAAATTAGGAACATTAATAAACTTAGGAATATGTATCCAAACTTCTCTTATTTCCAATCTCTATAAACTATTTGAATCTGTGTAGGATTTGTAGAAATTGGTTGGTGGTGATTATAAACAAGTTTGAGTATGTTTCTAGGTAGAGGGATTCTCCCTTGATTAAACCCTACATACGTCAAGATCCAATAATGATAAAAAATATTAAAGACTATAGGAAATCATGTGGTATTCCCCCAAGAAGTTGATGTCAAAACTCATCCTGTACTTGGGGATAGGTCACCAATGGTGTCATGCACCCTGTAACTTTGACTGAAACTTTCTAGGTCTTTCCGACTATGTTCAATATTCCTGATTCCAATGTGGTGGCTCCGCAACTTGTTCTTGCACACAGAAAAATGGGGAAGAAGGCCAAAGAAAGGGGTTTGCCTTAGTCAAACCCCTATTTAGGAATCAACCTTGAAATTAAATGAAATAGAGGAAAGAATGTTGTCACATAGCATAGGATAGATCTAGAAAATGAAGTATATCATACCTTAACAATGCAAATGCTTCTTTGAATGTGATCAAATATGTTGATGCAATAGCTTTGAATAAACACAAAATCCCAAAAGAAAATCATGAGAGACAAAACCCCATATGATTTATGTTGTAATTCACCACAATGCTTGATTGGGATAAAAGAGAGGAAGCTTGAATAGAAGATGGATGAATGTGGATCTCCTTCCTTGATACAAACCTCCTTTCCTTGGCCTTCAACATGGAAAGAAGTTATATCTATAGGAGGAAACACCTTGATTTGATTGAAAGAGGGATGCTAGAAGAAACTTGAATGCTTTAACTTGATAGCTTAATGACTCTTAGACTTGTCTTCTTACACTTGATAGTTATAGGAGGAAACACCTTGATTTGATTGAAAGAGGGATGCTAGAAGAAACTTGAATGCTTTAACTTGATAGCTTAATGACTCTTAGACTTGTCTTCTTACACTTGATAGTTAGATCACAATGACATAATGTTAATAGTATAACTTTGATTGAAAAAAATTGGATCCCAAAATGAGGAGATATATGGGGTTTATATACTCCTTGCACCATGGATCCATATTCCCCCTAAAACCCTAGCACAAACTTTGGGCCAAATTATTTGGGGATAGGTCGCCAATGGAATTGTATACGTAGGAAAATGAGCCAAGATTTGAATGGGGTGTTAGTGGAGTAGGGTATATGCGAGATGTCTAAGTATAGCTCAATAAAAGATTAGGAGAGGGTACAGAAGGCCAAAAATAGAGATATAGGGCCTAGGTGATGGGAAGAATTATGAGATTTGAGGAAAAGAAAGGAGCACACCTAGAAGGAAGGCCCAACCTCTATTTTTAACAATATTGAAAGGAATGGAGGACCCATATTTGAATTTAGGTACCCATTAAGTGCCATATGAGGTCCTACCATAAGAAAACACTAAAGTAGGAAAAAATAATCCTTAAATTGTACACAAGTTAGGTGCTTAAAATTTAGGACTATACATTTAGCCCCCACTTTAGCTGGAGTATGAGACAAGCTCACACTCATGGTAAAATAAGAAAGAGGGAAAGAGGAAAGAGAGAGACAGATGATCATGGGTGAATCACAAAGATGTAAGACATCACTAATTTTGAGGATGAAAGCCCTCAAACAAAGTATCTTATCTCAGACATCAATGCACAAAAGGCAAGAAAAAAAAACCTAAAAGATAAAGATAGAGACACAAAACACAAAGAAAGGTCAGTACAAAAAACAAAACTCCAAATCAACTAGTAGAAGAGACCTCGATCGAAAATGTACCTACCACTAATATCATGTTCAATATTACAAGAGCATAAGTGGCCACATAGAAAAGGGAAAAGGCATTTCCAAATATGACACAAAACTCCATGATCTAACCCACTAGAATAGATATGAGAGAATGGAAAGGAGAGAGATACCATGAATCCAATGGGATAACAAGTTGTGTTATGCTAGGTGATCCATGGGAGAAGAAGAGGAAGAGAAGAGTAGAAAGAATAGAAAGTTGTGTTATTTTAGTTCCACCCATCTCAAAGGAAGGAGAATTGATGGTCTGGCAAGCTACATTATGTTAGTCAATTATAACTTGAAAATTTGCACACAGGAGCAGCTTAAAAAGATTTTGCACACATGGGAGGATTTAGGGATCATTCCTATAGAAATAATTGTCTTCATACGGATCCATAAAATGATCACGTCTAAGGAAAGAATTGGATCCAAAGGGATCAATAAATATGACCAGTCCTAAGGAAAATATTGTCTTCTTAGGTATATGAAAAGAAAAAACCAAAACAATCAATCCTAAGGAAAGCATTGTATCCTTAGGGGTCAATTAAAAAAAGTTGCACACTATAAAAGGGAGGCTGCATATATGGCCCTCATTATGATGATAAAATAGGTGACATCATAAGGAAAAGAGAACAATGATAACTACTTCCAATGACAAGAATATATCCTTAAAAAACAAGGCATGCCATAACCATACCAAAGAGTGAAAAATCTTGTTAGCTAAGGAGATAGATAATCATGAAAGGATGTCCATAATTGGGAAGAGACCCTTGAAAGGAATACATATTGGTTGCAATAAATTTACCTTAAAGAGGAGTTCTTGAACAAAGACAACATCATCAAGACAAAGAAGGTAAGAGAACAATAATGCACCCTTTTAGCCCCATATTCCTAGGTGAAAAAGGGATTCTTGATGAAGGATAAGATACTGTAAAGTGTGAAAATTGATTAGGTGTTGTGTTATGTTTCCTTAACCTTTACATTTGATTGTTTTTTTTAATGTTATTTTTGTGTGATTAAGCATATAGGCGGAAGGAAGATAAGATGTTCCTCTTTTATCCCCAAATGCACAAATGAAAGATCCAAATTGATTAACCCTAAAGAAGGATCAAAGCACAAATGAATCAACCATTTTGAAATGAGAGTAAGGAAGAAGATCTTAAATTATGTTTTATGATTAAGGAGATATGATATATAACAGTAATTGAAAAGAATGAGAGGAAGTACCAACCTTAAAGAATTGTAGATCTGAAGAATGCTATTTTCTGAGGTCTGTACTCTATTTCTGGAAAATTTGGAGTATGATCCGGAACCAAAACGCAGAGACGAACAAAACCCAAAAATCTCTTTCCGATCCAACACCATCTTATGAAAAAGGTCGACCTTGACCCAATAATCTCACCCCTGACCCAATAATCTCAACCCTGACCTGCACAGGTCCGACAGAAAATATGTTCGCGGATCCTGATAGTTCACTGAAAAGGGTATCCAGATCTGAGTTCAAGTCTTCAATCCTGAACATGTACCTACAAGAAAGAGAGATTTGTTTGTTTGGGGGGAGGGGTTTGGCTTAGTCAAACCCCAGTTTTGGAATTAACCTCAAATATATAGTTGAAATTGCAGAAATAAACAAAGTAAATGCATAAATTCACCTTGCTTGTAAAAGTCCTTGTGGAGGATTCGAATCCTTGAATCCACAAGTAGGTATGCACCAATGGATCTAGAATTTAGAATTTAGAATGTCTTCAATCAATTTATTGTAGATATCCAACACCAAATCTTGAATGGGTTCTTGAGTATGAAGAGGCTTGGAAGAAGATGGATGGAGAGATCACCAAAAAGGGCACTATGTAGCTTGAATCCTTCAATGGCCTCTCATGGATCTCTTTGATG
>MU226833.1:21279-40743 GCA_018584345.1 Thuja plicata | reverse complement strand
AAAACTCGCTCCTCTACCTCTTCCTCTTCTCTAGGATGAATGAATAATCCTAGCTAGTCCAGATCCACACACTGGTAGGAACCCCCAAAGAAGATCTAAACTTGTGCTCACAAGTCCACCAAGTAATCCCCTTGTCCCCCAAGTCACAGCCACTAGCTCTTCTCAAAACTCGCTCCTCTACCTCTTCCTCTTCTCCAGGATGAATGAATAATGACTAAAGAATTCCCCCACAACCCCTACTTATACCAATCTAAGCCATAAGTTGGCCCTGAACATAAATTAAATACAAACACATAAATTAAATGCCACAAGTCGGCCAACAACAACAATTAAATGCCCAAAATTGATATCTTAGTAAAATCGTGATATCTCCTAGCTCTGGATGAATTAGGAATCGTGCTTTGAACCATAGGTAGAAATCTAGGCCCTCTTCAATCCCTGAAATTTTCATCCTCTAAATCTTTGTGTAAAATTACTTATACGGCCTATAATAGGCACCAAATTCTTGAGCAAGGCCGAGCTCCTCCCAGACCATGCCGAGCAACCAAGACCATGCCAAGTTCCATTAAATACATCAAAACCAATTACCCAAGACCCAAATAGGTCCACACAACTCTACCAAATCCCTCACACATGAAAATAAGTCCACACAACTCCATCAAATCTCCCAAACATGCAGGATAGCCAACTACCCTGGGATGCTCCTGCATCAACTTCACTTTATAATGCTTCTCAATTGCTTGATGATGCTTAGGCTTCAATAGAGGACTTAGAGAAATGGAGAGGAGAAAGGCTCCCTTTTATATGAAATTAGGGCACAATCTTCTAAGGAGGCTGAAATAGGAGAATTAAATTCCCATTAAAGACTTTAAACCTAGGAGAGGACCTATATTAAATATAATTTAGGAATCATTGCTTCGAAACCCGAAACAGCCGACCCGAAAGCGGGAATTAACTTTTTCAAAGACCGACATCTGAAAACTGTGAGACCCTGAAATCTGGACCCTGGGTCAAGGTCAAGGTTGAACTTGACCTAGGTCAGGGGTGAGGTCGACCTTAACCTAGGTCAGAGTCAAGGTTGACATAGACCTAAAAGGTTGACCTTGACCCTGAGGTCAAAGATCTCAAATCTGTAGTCCAGAATGCCAGAAACTGGCTAGAGAGAGGTGAAGAATTGGGGCAGAATAGGGGGAAAGCCGGGTCTAAATCAGGAACCCATTCAAGGTGCCTGGCATGACCCTAAAACCACTTACTCAGAAGGATAAACCAGTCCACAATGAAAGTCCTTCCATTTTCTGACTATACATTTATCCCCCACTTTAGTAAGAGTATGGACTCAACACAAACTCTTGGTAAAGGAGATCATAAAGAACATACAATCTTATTAGAATAAAAAAGGAAAAAATAAATCCTCAAGCCCCCAAGGGAATTAAGTGTTTATCAACCCTAAGATCACAAAAAAGAGAGGCATCACTAGTTAAGGAGAGAGAGAGAGAGAGAGAGAGAGAGAGAGTGTGTGTGATTATCTTGCCCAATGAGAACTTATATCCCATTGTGAACCACACAAGTAAACAACATAACTGGAAAGATGGAGTTGAACCGCCTAGTGAACATGGCTACCCACTAGTCAACCCATCAGGGAGATTCATTCTTAAGGACACCTTCCAACCTTAAGGGATCAAAACATTAAAAACTGGAGGGATCAAGAGATCCTAAAAAGTAAAATGAAATGTCCATGCTTTAAGGATTAGTTTTTAATCCATAAAGGGAAAAAGTTTTAAGTTTTTGAAAATATTTTGAACGTCTGTGTGTGCAAAAAGTGAGTAGAGCATATGCCCCCATGTTAAAGTCATTTCTAACACTTTAACAGGAGCAATGGTTTTAACAGAAACATAAAGAACTCTACGGATTACGTTTCCACTACAAGATGCCCCCAAATGAAGACAAATCAAGAGAAATAAACATAAACATACAAAAGAACTTATAAGGGATCTACCTACTATGGGTTCATTATGTTCATAAGATAACATGTACATATAAATATGATATTATTACAAATGAATTGACATCATTCCTCAAAGAAAGTAGAACTACAATCACAATGGAGGAAAGAAACTTAAGAGTTACAAAGAGGAATCTTTTTGGACCACAACCTGGAGACCAAAAAGAATCAGTGCTACCATGTTGCAGATCCAAGCAGATTATACAAGGGAAACATTTACAAACAATAGCACAAGTACAACATAATATAAGACAACACATCAAAGAATAAAGATACATATAGAGGAATTGTACAACAAGTTTGAGTCTTTTATCACCTTGCACCAATAAAGTAACAAGGGTCATATAAAAGAATCTAACAAACATTTAGCAAACAAAATATGGGAAAAAGAACAATACAACATGCAAACACAAAAAGGGCTACCATGAAGGATAGGCCAATCAGGCGCATCGCCTACTCTCCCTATCTTGGTTTATATCATGTAGGGAAGGTGGGAAACTTGCAAGAGGGACTATATCCAATATAGGAGGAATGATAGCTAGTTCCAAACAAGGATCCTCTTGAGAATCGCATTGCTCAATACTAGGTGTAATTGTCAATTGACTTGAAAGCATCTGAGGTAAGTCAGTTTCAATATCAATGGTCTCATATTCATCACTAAGATCAATAGGATCATCTAAAGTATCCTCCTCATCAAGATTAATTGAAATGGGATCTAAGATGTGAATAGGACCATTGCAATCATTCATCTTAACATCATTATGAATATTGACTTCTTTCGAAACATCAAGCATAGGTTGATCAAAAGAAGGTAAAGAGTTTTGAAGAAGAGAAGCACGAGCCCTAGCATTAGCTCTATGCTTCTTACGACGTTCATTAGCAGATTTATTGTGTTTTGATTTATTTAACACATTTTCAGAACTAGGAGGAATGACCACTGATTCCTTCACAGTTTCTATAGGATGATTTTTAATGGGTTGTAATGAAATAGTATAAGTTTGATTATTAGAATTAGAAGTAATGGCTAAAGGAGGTATGGAAGGAGTAGGCTAAAGACCACGGTTGAGATCTATCTGAGGCATGCTTAACTCAGAAATTTTATGATGTTTGTAAGCTTGGTATGAGCGAAAGAGATGATCAGGGCGAGGAGGACATGAGTTAGGTAATGAAGGCCAAAAGAAATCAAGAGTAGCACAATCTCTAGGCCTAGAAGGTTGATACAAACTATTATTAATTATTTTGACTTCTCCATTATGAATGAACTTAAGACATTTATGAATAGGAGAAGAGATAGCCTGCATAACAGATATCCATAGTAAACCAAATTTGATTTGAAATTGATCAGAAGTAGGAATAAAAATGAAGGTAGTATCTACAACTTTACCACAAAGTTCAACTGGTAAGTTGATAGAACCAAGTGCAGGATAAAGAAAACCATTACAAGTTTGGATCCATGCATCAGATGGATCATAGAAATCACGTTGTAAGTTTTTCATAAAAAGATTTTGTTGAGTAATGACATTTATTAAAGATGTGGGATCAACAAGAAAACCATGAGTAGGTATCTTAGCAATCCTAGAATAGATATAAAGGGGACCATTAGGAACTTTAATTATTTCAGAATCATCAGAGGTGATTAAAAGTTCCTTGGGTTGCTTATCCTTAGTTTTTTTTTGAGGTTTAGGTGGAACTGGAAGTTGAAGTAGAGGTGAAGGTTAGAGAATAGTAGGTTGAGATGAGACAACACACTCCACGTGATTAACAATGTGATTAAGATCATCCATCTTTGAATCATAAACAATATCCATAGAAGATGGTTGAGCTATGGTATTAGTATCATATGTAGGTAAAGGATTCATATAGATTTGAAGGTTTTGATTAGGAGGAGAAACAGATTTATTTCCATTACCATCAAAATTATCAACAGGAAAAGCTTTAGAATCAATTAAATCTTGAATTTTATGCTTTAGAGAATAACATTTTTTAGTATCATGGTCATTCTGGCGATGGTATTGACAAAAAGCTTTAGAATCAAAGGATTTGGATGCTATCATGGTAGGGAGAAGAGGTCGAATAGGAGGCAAGGTAATCATATTAGAACTTAACAACCTACTCATTATAGAATGCAAAGTTTCAGAGAGAGGATTCAACGTACAATTCATACGGAAAGCAGTGGATGCAGAAGTGGCATTATTGGATGTCACAACAACTTGATCAGCAACTGCATTCATCTATTTATTAATCTTGACATAGTTGTTAGGTTTCTAAAACTTATTAGGATTAGGAGCATTGTCACTCTTATCAATGGGAACAGGAGTCATTGGAGTGTTTCTCTCAAATGGACTCACTTGTAACTGATAATGGTGAAGTGTTGCACAAAGTTGTTGAAAAGAGGTAAATTTAGTAAGAAAAATCTTATCTCTAATATCCTTTTGTAAATTTGAAATAAACATGTGTTGAATATCAATATCAGGAACAGGATAAGAAATCTGAGCATACAAATGCTTAAATCTACCAATGAAATCAGTCAATTTTTCCTTAATGTTTTGTTTATAATGCATTAAATTAGTTAAAAAAACTTGTGGACCAATGTTATTTTGAAATTGTTGGATAAAGGTATTAGCAAGTTTAGGAAAAGAATCAATTGAATAAGGAGGTAAAGAACAATACCATTGCAAAGCCTTATCACGAAAATTTCTACCAAACAATTTGGCTAAAATCCTATGGTCATGAGCATAATCACTACAAAGGATTTGAAATGTTTTAACATGAGTGACAAGATCGCCTTTACCATTGTAATTCTCAAGATGAGGCATATCGGCTTATTAAGGGACAGTAGCATGAATGATGTCTAAGGATAAAGGACTACCCATGTCACATGTAGGAATAATAAACTTGGATTGGGTTAAGGATGCAATTTGTTGTTGTAAAGATGACACAGTTTGAGCCAAACTAATGATTGTGGAATCATTAGAGGAAACAGGTGGCATAGAAATATTAGGAACACTAGGAAAAGTGTAGGAAGCAGTGGGAATAGAAGACACAACCGGTGGAACATTAGGAACCACAGTTGGAAGGGGATTAGAATAAGTAAAAGGCACACTATGATATGAAGGTTGTGAGGTAGATAGAGATACCAGTGGAGAACTCATAGGAATATATGCAATTGGGATAGATGTAGTCATCAAAGGAGGAGTATAAGTAGGAATGCTAGGAGCGGAAGAAGGTCCTTGACTAGTGATAGGAGGTGTACATCCTTACTCTTGAGCCTCTTGAGCTAAAGGTTTAACATTTGAATGCACAAGATGAGTAAGACCATGCAAGAAGTTAACACCTTGATCATTATCATGGAGGAATTTCTTAAGAGCCTCTATAGATTGGATGAAATCTAATTATGGTTTTCTTGGATAAGCCAATTTCCCATTTTATCAAGTTCGGTTGAGAATTTTTGCACTTGTTTAGGAGGAACTCTTAAGGCATCATCCTCATCATGAGATGAGTGAGAAGAGTTATGCTCCATAGAAGGATTGGAATCATGAGTTATCAAGTTATCATCCAGGATCCTAAGGAAAGGAGAGGAAGACTCGGGATCAAAGGAACCCATAAGTCTACGACTTCTTCTAACCGGGATACTATATGTAGGACTAGAAGTGGTAAATCTCATACAATAATGCAATGCAAATGAACTAAAATAAGATTTTGATTTATTAATTTTAAATGTAATTGAAATAACATGCAAGATCTAGAATAAACATGTAAATCTAACACCAAAAAGAAAGAGTTGTCTATCGCGGGTTCACCAAAATGTAAAGGGTGAAAATTGATTAGGTGTTGTGTTATATTTCCTTAACCTTTACATCTAATGGTTTTTTTGAATGTGATTGTTGTGTGATTAAGAATATAGGGGGAAGGAAGATAAGATGTTCCTCTTTTATCCCCAAATGAATAAATGAAAGATCCAAATTGATTAACCCTAAAGAAGGATCAATGCACAAATGAATCAACCATTTGGAAATGAGAGTAAGGAAGAAGATCTTAAATTCTATTTTATGATTAAGGAGATATGATATATAATAGTAATTGAAAAGAATGAGAGGAAGTACCAACCTTAAAGAATTGCAGATCTGAAGAATAATGTTTTCTGAGGTCTGTACTCTATTTCTGGAAAATCTGGAGTATGATCCGGAATCGGAACGCAGAGACGAACAAAAACTAGAAATATTTTTTTGATCTGACACCATCTTATGAAAATGTCAACCTTGACCCACTAATCTCACCCCTAAACCAATAATCTTGACCCTGACTTGCACAAGTCCGATAGAAAATCTGTTCGCGGATCCTAATAGTTTGCTAAAAAGGGTATCCAGATCTGAGTTCAAATCTTCAATCCTAAAATTGTACCCACAATAAAAAGAGATTTTTTTGTTGGGGGGGAGGGGTTTTCCTTATTCAAACCCCAGTTTTGGAATTAACCTCAAATATATAATTGAAATTGCAGAAATAAACAAAGTAAATGCATAAATTCACCTTGCTTGTAAAAGTCCTTGTGGAGGATTTGGATCCTTGAATCCACAAGTAGGTATGCACCAATGGATCTAGAATTTAGAATATAGGATGTATTCAATCAATTGCTTCTAGATCTCCAATACCAAATCTTGAATGGGTTCTTGAGTATGAAGAGGCTTGGAAGAAGATGGATTGAGAGATCACCAAAAAGGGCACTATGTAGCTTGAATCCTTCAATGGCCTCCCATGGATCTCTTTGATGAAAATAAATGCTTGAATGTTTGATTATGAATGAATCCTTGCTTAAAATATTTCTTTATTTCTCACTTGAACTTCACTTGCTAATGCTTCTCAATTGCTTGATGATGCTTAGGCTTCAATAGAGGACTTAGAGAAAATGAGAGGAGAAAGGCTCCCTTTTATATGAAATTAGGGCACAATCTTCTAAGGGGGATGACATAGGAGAATTAAATTAAAATTAAAGCCTTCACCCCTAGGAGAGGACCTATATTAAATATAATTTAGGAATCATCACTTTGGAACCCAAAACAGCCGACCCGGAAGTGGGAATTAACTTTTTCAAAGACCAACATCTGGAAACTGTGAGACCTTGAAATTTGGACCTTGGGTCAAGGTCGAGGATGACCTTGACCTAGGTTATGGGTGAGGTTGACCTTGACCTAGGTCAGGTTCAAGGTTGACATAGACCTAAAAGGTCAACCTTGACCCTGAGGTTAAAGATCTCAAATCTGCAGTCTAGAATGTCAGAAACTGGCTAGAGAGAGGTGAAGAATTGGGGAAGAACAGGGGAAAGCCAGATCTAAATCAGGAACCCATTCAAGGCACTTTACATGACCCCAAAACCACTTACTCAAAAGGCTAAACCAGTCCACAATGGAAGTGCTTCCATTTTCTGACTATACAGATACTTAAACCACTAAGGTAAGTGAATTCATTTCAGATGAACATAGTTTTTCAAATAAGGAAGAGGTTGTAATCAAGATACATACCTCTTTCATAAGAGAGAATATCGAATCAAAACAAAATAATTCCTTATAAGAAAATAATGTTAAATGATAAATACATGACACTATACTAAAGGAAAGTAGATCCCTAGAAAGGAAGAGGAAGATAAGAACATGAAAACTTTCATCCCAAATGTGAAGGGAAAAGACAAATATATAACATATTTCACACCTTTAGTGAGAATTATCTTTCCATAAGAATGCACTTTCAAGTAAAACAAACATATTTATGCAAGCAAGGATACTATATTATAAGAGAAACACATCAAAAAAGATGAATGATTTATTTGCAACCGAATATGATCCCTAAATGTAAGATTATTTTGTGATAGAACATGCCCTTTGAGACATGAAAAATATTGTTAATCAAATATGTAAGTACCTTGTGTGAAATAAATAATCTCATACCAGAAAGGATGTATCATCAAATAATACTATTTCATAAAGAGAAGAAGAAAGGATACCACATTGTGGAAACTTAGTGACCAAAACCATTATGAAAGATAAACAATTCCAAGCAAGGAAGAGGTTGTAAAAGAGGAGATCAATCCCATTAGAGATAAAAAAAAAACCCAAACAAAAAATTCCATGTATGGAAGGTCATCATATTATAAAAGAAGTAACCAACAAAGAAATAATGAATCCTTTGAAAGGAGAGAAAGATATATGATAAAGATACCTTTCCCCCCAGATGTGAGGAAACAAAAAAGACTTCCTATTATGATGCTCATAATGCACATTATGAAAAGTAAAGAACTTCCAATAATGTAAGCTACTAAATTTACATAATGGAGAGTAACATAATAGGAGATGCGAGATGTTAAGGTATGTCTTTGATATCAAGAAAAAGCATAAGATCAGTTATTCAAGAAAGAAGATCCATCTACCAAACCTTGAGAAAATTGTCTAAATTCAATACAATAAACAAGATAATGTTTATTAATATGATGGAATTGACATAAAAAAATAACCATTAATAGGTCTTTTATTCTTTGGAAAATTTCTATAAGGAAATCAAATTTTAGGTTCATATTTAATCCTTGAAAAGATTGTTTTAGCTAAAGTGAATCGGTCATCAAAAGGAGATATGGCCACAGATGGTGTAGGTAAAAGAATGTCAAGAGGAGGTTTTTTTGTATGAGGAGGAAGACAAAGTAGTCCCTTGAGGTATGAAACCTAGACCCCATCTAGTTACTTGTGTTGGAGGATCTATAGGAAACTTAATACCTTTTTCGTTAATGCCAAGTCCTAACCCATTGTAACCTTCTTGACTAGTGACATCACATCCGACATTGTAATTGACCTTTAATGAGGAGGGTTAAGGAGCTTTATCTCTAGCTTTGTGGAAATATATTGTATATAGAGTATAAGGAGGAGTATTCTTTTTAGGGAGATTCCTATCACTATTCACATCATCTCTAGGTGGTGAAGAAGAAGAAGGCTTATCAATATATTCCTATCTAGATAATGTAAATTTTGGAGAGTATTCATCAATAAAATGCTTAACATCAGGATCATGCATAGTGATTTGATAAAAATAAGTTTGTTTAAGATCATCTACAAAAGTACACAAACTTAATTCTCTAAGATTATCCATTAATGTGGGTTGAGGAAGAGGAGATCTAGGTATCACTAAATGGGATCAATAGGAGCTAGATCTCCATCATCATGAATATTGGGCACTATAGGAGTAGGATTAGGAATATTTATATTAGTATTATCTTGAGGTTCATTCACAAATATCCTTATATAATCCAAACATATCATGCATTTTGTTAATATTTTAATGATAAAAGTACATAAAATATTGATAAAGGTTTTGAAATATACCTTATAAGGAAGAAATATATTTGATAATCTCATAATGCCATATGAAATAATACCATGAAGGAACAATAATATCATGAAATTAAATAAATTATGTTGCACTCCATGTGATTGATAAAGGGAAGTAAGGAGGAATGTAATAACATAGGTTATCACACACAAATCTAACTTAGTAAACTCTGTATTAAGGAAATTTAACAAGCACACAATGAGATCTAACATCAAAATCAAAAGTATGGAAGAAGAGTCGTGTTCACCAAAATGTATAGTGGGTGAACCTATATATCTAAATGCATACAATTTAGAAAAGATGTGATGTAAATAATATTGAATTCAATGCACACAAAGTAGATCTAGACACCAAATCAAAATGTAAATTTAACGCGTCAGGTACACCAAAATGTATAGGGGGAAATGGTGAGCAATGTGAAATGAGTAGATTACTTCACCTTTTCACACCAATTAATTTGGAAGGATAATGCCCCCAATAAGATCAATATGTGAATGAAGTGATAAATGGGGAAAATGGTCCTTCTCTAAAAATGTAATTATGAAAGTGGAAGAATCGATAGTGATTAAATTGAGAAGTTGTTGAAAAAATGAGAAAAATAGACTGATATGAGCAGACAATGAGCATAAAAGTTCATAAACACAAACCATAGCACAAATTTGACTTGTATGTGAAATTTGAGTAGAAAATGTCAAGCACATGATGAAACTCATCTTGTACCTAGGGACAGGTTGCCAATGATGTCCTATACCCTGCAACTTTGACTGAAACTTTCTGGGTCTAGTTTTTTACTATGTTTGATATTCTCAATTCCAATCTGGTGGGTTCGTAACCTATTCCCGCACACAGAAAAATAGGGAAGAAGATTGGAGAAAGGGGTTTTCCTCACTCAAACCCTTGTCTAGGAATCAACCTTGAAATGAAAGGAAATAATGAAGACATTATATTTTTCCATTAGTATATGCAAGGAAAAACATGATCTACACCATCGGTTTATACTACACCGACAAACAGGGCACAACACTACCCGACACCAAAGTTACCAATACTGCTAAGTACAAAGCATCTCGACAAACACTATTCAATGTTACCCATTGACAAAAAGGACAAGGGAACCCAACAA
Source organism: Thuja plicata (assembly GCA_018584345.1). NCBI lineage: Eukaryota > Viridiplantae > Streptophyta > Pinopsida > Cupressales > Cupressaceae > Thuja > Thuja plicata. The sequence continues at coordinate 30,250 of MU226833.1, read as the reverse complement.
GTAACCAACAATGAAACATGATGAAACAATCAAAGAGAGGAACCCGGAAGATGAAGGGAACCTAACAATCAGTTCAATGAAGGAACACCTACAAACTTTCAGTTCACATCGACGATCAAGAACCGATAGTTAGTTGTATCCTGCAATAGGTGGATCTGACTTTCCACGTCAGATAAATCACTGAAGTTTTATATTTAACTTCTTGATTTTTTTTAAATCCATTATCTGAGGAGAAATCAATGTAATTATTATTGTTTTTATTAGTATAATGGTTTTACAACATGAAAACTAAAGGATCAAGGTCAAGTTGTATACCTTGGATCAAGAGTTAACATTGTAACGTGTGATTCTAGAATAGGTCAAATGCTTGTATAAATAGATGCTCAATCAATTGTGAACATGTTGTTTGATGATGATTGTATCCACTAAGAGCATCTAAGGATCAGACAAGAGAATTCATGCAACAACACAGACAAAGATCAAATCAATTGTCAAGAACAGAACATAGGCTACTGACAAGTAGGAAAAGGTATTAATCAATCACTATAGGTGATATTCATATTTTGAGAGCTTTAATTGATATGTAATAAAAAATTATAGATTGTATACAGTCAGTTCAAACATATTGCATAGATTCTATCAAGTGGGGTACACTTAAGAAATCCTTTTAAGGAAGGTGGACTTAACAGTCCTATTATAAATCTCTTAATCGAGTGCACACTTCATTAGTGTTGTTAAAATATCTTAACAGAGTAGATCCTAACAAGTCTCTACATTAATACTCCTAATCAAGTAGATCATCAGAAGTGATCAATTGTAATCCTTTACCACTCCCTTCCATTCTGCAGATAGTGAAGTTTTGTGGGTATCATCCCCACCGCAGTTTTTACTTCCTAACAGGAGTTTTCTGCGATATCATATCTTGTGTTATGTGTCTATTACTTTCATGAATGTTTCTATGAATGTTGCATACAATTAAGGCTATGAATTAATACTACATGCATAAGAAAGAACATCAGATATGGTCGGTAATATAGTAAATATTGTTTACTAATGATGAAAGGTGAAAAGTGTTAAAAGTTTTAGAGGTATTGATTCACCCCTCCCCTCTCAGTACTACTTCCCATTAATCCCAAAAATTGGTATCAGAGCTAAGTATCTTCTTGGAAAGCTTAAAGGCTTGAGAGAAAATATCATACAATGGAGAAGTATAAACTTGATAAAAATATTGAGAATAAAAACCTTGAAATTCAAATTTTCTATAAATAGTATAAAGAAGCTAGAATCGGTATGAGACAGTTGCTGGATGAAAGAAAGAATATGGCATCTCGCTATAATGAGAAAGATTATTTTGAGAAAGAGATTCCAGATTTCTTTGAGTCTTCAGGATCAAATACAAGCAAGGCATTAGATACATTAGAAGAAAACATCACAAGCCTAGCTGAGATCAATCTACATCTGGCTGGACAAGTCAAACCTTTGCAAATCATTCAAGAGACACAGATGGTAAGAATGATTGATGTCACGAACAATGCAAGGCAAGCTGAACAAGAAATAACTCTAGCAATTGATGATAGAAGAAAGATCACAGACAAGCTACAAGAAAAGGAGTCTGAGATACAAAGACTTACAGAGCATCACCATGAGGTAACTAATCAGATTATTCTTATGAGTCAAGAAGAAAAAAGAATGAATGTGGAACTCATTGAAAGAATACAGATTATCGGTGAACTAAGAGAAGAGAATGAAAAAATAAAGCATGAATCCAGAATTCTACAACATCATAATGATATGATTAAGAGAGCTGAAGAGAGTACATAAAGGATGGATGAATTTTTGAATGCACAAAGAAGACCCAACACCAACATTGGACTAGGGTACACAGAGCATGGAGAGTCATCAAATGAAGCTAATCCAAAAGATCCTTACACTAATCCTAGACCAAGAAAGCTGACATGCAATCACTGTAGAAAGCAAGGCCACACCTCCAATGTCTGTAGGAGCAAAGAAAAAGGTATTCCTAAATCCACATTTACATTCAGTGGACATTGTTATAATTGCAGTAAGAAAGGACATAAAGCACATGAATGTAAATCAAAGGTGAAAGAACCAAATAAGGAAACCTATATGGACAAGTATTGTCCCACCTGCAAAATGCATGGGCACACATCTGTTGAATGCAGGAAGAAGAAAGTTGAAGCATGGAAACCCAAAAATGAAGTAAATGGATATAAAATGAGAAGGGTCGGTAATTCATATGTTTGGGACTAAAACACATGGATAAATTGCACAGAATGTGGTAGATATGGTCACATTGCTGCAAATTGCATGAGGTTATGGACCAAAAGGTCTAGAGGCTGGACCAACCCGAGAATGACATGTTTGCACTGTCATAAGGTTGGACATTTAAAGAAGGACTGCATAGACCAAATAACAAAAACCACCACTTTTGCAAATGGTAACACAATTGAAGAAATCAAGAAAATGAGAAAGCAAATGTGGAGGAAAGCTTCAACCACTAAAGTGTGTGTGTTAAAATGTGCACGTGTTATCTGCAACACGACACTTCAATAGATCATTGCATTAGTGGAAAACATGGTTAGATGAGCATATAAAACACCAAAATTGACCTATTGCTTCCTAACTAAGAAGAGTATGATAAGCAACATAACAACCCTGAGATTATGCTACTATCAGTGACATATACGGCTTAGCATGAAAGATTTGGGTTAAAACAAAGAAAGATATCTCTTAAACATGCATTATAGCTCTAAAAAGCATGAAAATAACAATGCCTAAACATGAAATCTAAAATATGATATGAATCTATGTTTATTCTAACAGCATAACAATGCATTTTTCTCTAAAATTATGGGCTTATTTGTGCTCAAAAACCCCTTCTATTTATAGAAGAAAGAGGAGAGAGAGGGGGGACAAGGTGCATTAATGGAGTTGAAAAACTCATTAATGAAGTGTAAGAGGCATTAATGCCTTGGGCATTAATGAGGCGTGGTGGAGGTAAATGCATTAAATGCTACATTAAATGTGAGTAATTAAGAGGCATGGGTAGGGATACAAGTCAAGCTTGAGAAGGTGGACTTGAGGAAAGGAATCTTGAGATTCCTTGACTTTCTCAAGTGGGTTGAGTCCTTAATCATTCCTTAATGGAATGTGAAAACATTAGGAGGTGGGTTAGGATAGAATTAGGATTAGAATTAGATTTAGTAAGGGTGAATGGGTTGGGATAGGTTAGAACCCATGGTCAAAGTGGTTGAAGTGGGTTAGGTTGGGGTTTAGAGGAATATTAATGAAATGAATAAAACTTATTTAATTCATTCAAAAATAGGAATACTAATTATTTAAGCATTTAATTGATTTTTAATAATCAATAGGACTATAGCCAATTTAATTAAATTAATTAGGCTAGGGGAATGGGTTTTGCAAGTGAGCAATTGATTTAGAACTTTATTTAATTCCTAGCAAATTAATTATTTTAGCCATGTATTGTTTTGAATATTTGATTTTAGCTAAAAGTAATTAATTTAGTGATTTGATCACTTTAGGAGATTAAATTAATTTCAAAAGAATTATGCCAAGCAGTAACAGGGTCATTTGAACATAATTGGGGGTATGAGCACACTTAGGGAAAATAGGGTCTATGGTCTAAGCAGACCCAATCCGGGTGGTTACATGAAGAAGTAGGACCAAGAAATGCAGTAGGTGACACCTCATCCCATAGATCTGGTGACATCACCACCCCCGCCTAAAGATGAACAAGTAAGTATGGAACTGCACTACACCAAGTCATATTTTGCATCAGTTCCATTATACAAATTGATAGATAGTCAAAATCTGCATGAATAAAGATGCATGTTATGTTACTTGTTACAATTCTGAGAAATCAACCCCACCAATAAACACATGCTGAAAATCATCGATGAATATAAAGGATGATATGTTTACACTTATCGAGAAGTGTCGGTCAACACATAAAGTGGCTACGTTGCTAATGTAACCTGACACCCGTCGGTAAGGAAGCAAAGTTATAAAGTTGTCGTGACACAACTCTGATATCCGTCGGTGAAAGCAATAATCTTAACAGCCATCCTAAGCATCCTGTCAACACCGAGAGTGTTATTTAAAGAGTCTTCCCAATGAACTCCATCTTTATGACCTAATGATTTGTTGAGCATTCATGACAGACTTAGGGCAAAAGTCTATAAATACTTGACGAGAGCACTTCATTCTGCACACGTGATTTGAGAAGAAAGAGCAGAGCAAAAATAGAGTAAAAAGAGATCAGATAGTAGAGCGACCTTGAATCGATCCAATGCATGCCAAACAGATCACTCACCAACCACATGGATTGAAGTAAGTACCAGAAATACCGAAGAACTCTGTTATCATTTACGGACAAGCCCTAAATTTGAAATACGATGGCAACCACTTCAAGAACCGTAAAGATTAAGAATGATAAGAAGATTTTTGTCAAGTTAATAAAGAACAACACCTGTGTGGAACCCCAATACAAGATATGCCCAGAGATCGCATCACAACCCGATGATTCTAGTGCATTTTCAACAATTCCACCTAGGGTTTTGTTTATAGAGGACGTAAGGTCCTACATTCACTGCAAGATCACTGAAATAGGTAATCTAGAGATAGACCAAGCTTACAAGAAGCTATGTGATGACCAAGGAACCTAAAAGAAGAACACAAGCATCTGCAAGTGAAGGGGATAACAAATGCCCTATATTTCCTGAGGGTTTTAAAAATTGACTGGATTAGGTTAGTTTTGAGCAGAATGCATGACCAGAAGTTATGGTTAGATGAACCTAAGGAGATCACTAAGGATGTGTTACATGCTCTAACTGGTTACCCGATAACCAACAAACCTAATGCACACAAGCATCCCTCTAGGCCAGAAGTTGAAAAAATCACAAATACTGTGTGGGATAACAGAGGTCTTAAGGTTAACACCATCACCGATGAGGAACTGAGGTTTGGTGCATGTGTGATTGGTTACAAGATATTCCAAGTAAGCAGGCTAAACAACATTGCATCAACAACAGTAAGCACAACTTACAAGATAATGACAAAGGGAATACAGATGGATCTATGTGAGATCCTATTGAAACAACTTGATGAGAATCTAACAACAATCAGGTCTGTAAAGACTAACACATGTAAGTTTGGTTCACTTATCATGTGTATATTATTTTAAATTCAAGAATACTTTCCTTCAGTAGGAAAAGTAAAGTGGGATACTACAAAGCCGGTCACATTGCAGATTAGTGACCTTATCAAGTCACTAGGTGACAAATTTGATTCAATGATGACTGCATACTTCCTTGACTTCAAGGAAAAGATGATGGAAAGAGTGAGGATCCTTGAACAATTGATTGAGAAACATAGGGATGAAATATGTTTTATGGTGGATACATATTTCACTCATATTAAATCGGTTGTACCAAGGATAGCCTGGTTAGCACCTCTTGAATATGAAATTAACATAGATCAAGCTACCAATGCAATTGATGCATTGATCAATGAACCAATTGACAGTAAACAACCAAGATTTGGAACTTCTAAAGAGGCCAAGTCCAAGATAAAAACATGCCTAGTAATCAAGAAGACTGTCAACAAGAAGAACAAAATGGAAAAGAATCTTGAAAAGATTTTATCGGTCAATGAGGAGGAAATAGAACACACAGAGGAAACTAAGGAACAGGGTACCATCGGTGTAGAGGAAGATAAGCAAGGACTAGATTCTGATGCCACTGAATCTGATACACCTTCACCTCCTACCAAGAAACCAAGAACCACAATGGCTCATAGAACAAGGAGTCAAATAGTCAAACCCACTAAACCTCTCAAGAAAGGTCAAGTAAGGACCTATAAGAGGAAGCAACAAACAAAGGAGAAAACTGTGAAACCAACACCTACAAAAAGGAGAAAAAGAATGGTCATGACCAAAGCTGACATTGAATATTCCAAAGAGGACGAGCCTGATGTAAGTAAGAAAAGTTTTCTCACTAGAACAATTGATGAAATTGCTGAGTCAATTGCTACTACAGGTACAATGACTGAAAGGAAAATCAGACAATGGGATAAACTTGAGCCAGAGGACCAAAACAAGATACAAGATGCACTAATTAGGGCAATGGTAAAATTTAAATATGAACCAGTAGAATTTATAAGCCAAATACCCAAAGAACTGGGAGACAAAATTTTACAACAATGGTCATTTTCTCTACATACTAAAAATGAAGCAAGGGAGATGGTACTTGTCACACTTATGCCTCCTAAATCAAAGATGGAAGAAATAAAATAAATAATGAAGAAGCACTCAAGTAAATTTGTAGCAAAGATTAGAGCTTACAAAGTGCTAGAAAATAAATTCATAGAGCTGGACAACATGACCGAGACCAAATGGAGACAACTCCTAGATCTGCCTACAGAGTCAACAAGTTGTGAGAATCAATTACTTCTCACCAACACACCTCATGTAGAGGAGGAGAAAGAAAATGTAAGTCCTAAGCACATTGCTTTGGACAATGTACATAATAATGAACCCGTTGACTTAGATCAGGTCATGGATGATCTTGACATTCACGACATCACTCATTATGATTCAGATAAAGATCCTCAGAAAGAAGATGATGTAATTTTCATATCTCTTAAGGATCAAACCAAGCAACAGGAATTGGAAACAAAAAGAAATGATGACATAGATGTTGTTGATGAAATATGGCCAGACACTTCAATTATAGACATCACAGGTCTGAACCTTGCCGATCAACTACAAAAAGATGAAGATGTCACTGCTCAATAAGATCAAACTGATGAGCAGGACACACTTCTAGATGCAGCAAAGTGAGCACACAAAATAACATGCCAGTATTGATGAAGGCAATAAATCTTCTAGAAGGAAATGAAGAGTCAAATGCAGAAGATTCAACCATACCCGAGGACAAGGGTGATGCAGAGATAGAAGACACAATCGATGCACCAAAGGATACAATTGTGGAACAAGTTGCAACTGAGGATCAGAAAGAATATACTGATCAAAATAAGGAAGAGGATAAACAAGTAGAAGAGGACAAGCAGAAACAAAAAGGTGAAGAGGCAAAGACAGATGAATAGGAGAAGAAAATAGAAGATAAATTTGCAGAAACACCTAAGGTTGATGGAGAGACGTCTTCACCAAACTGATAGGTGAACCCTGATTAGAAAACACAAGAAGCTTCTTCAATAAAGCCTTTGTTGAGCACTTCAGAAGATAAATGAACTAGAAATGGTATTTCATACATCTGCTTCAACACAAATCTCAAGGAAGAAGAAGAGAAAGAATGAGAATTCAGTCACTCTAGATGAAATTATTGAGATTCAAGTTTGTGATCCTAATACATTGGATCCAACTGAATTAACAAAGCATGCACAAATTTGTGAAAAGAAATCCATGCAGGACAAGTTGAGAAAAACCACAAAGGAAGCTAAGGTACTTGAAGTCGCACAAGGAATACTTCAACAAATTGTACCTGATGTAGACATTAATCAAACAGCCCCCATGCTTGATCAATTAGTGGTTCTCACAAATGCAATCACATCTCAAAACATAGATGTTGAGAAGGCTATGGAGGATAGAGTTGAAAATAAGTATGAATTCAAGTTAGCTGATAAGATAAGCCAAGAAGTGGCACTTCAAAAGGTAAAGCTTTCTGAACTGGTTAGCACAATAGATAAAATTATTTTAGAAGAAATATCCTTAATTCAGAAGTTATGCATGTTAGATCAACTCACCAAGGAGTATACCGACAAGATAGCACAGATAGATGTTGATCTTCAAACAAGTGCACAGAGTCTCACGAACAGTGAAGAGGCAATAAAATTGTACAATGAGCAGCTCAAGCAAGCTTGAAAGCTGAGAAAAGACATTTAGATTGCAGAAACAAAGTTCAGAGATGGGGTAAATGAGCTTCAAGCTCAACCCTTACCGACACTCTCACTACTGCAACAACATATGATAGAGGCAAGAGCACTTATTGCTACCCTAGAAATGTCTATCCTAGACAACATTTATGATATGCATGCCCGAATTGAGCTAGAGCACATGGCACTAGAACTCCTCAAAGAAAAATGGGAGAAATTGCTCGAAGATATCAAGAACACCCACTCCCACTTTATTGACACATTGTAAGTAACACATTTTTGTCACATTTTTGACAACTTATAAGTTGTGTATTTTTGTCATGAGTTACAAATAAAGGGGGAAATGATATGTACAATCATCAATAAAAGGGGAAATGAAAGGAAGAAATTATTTGTACAGTCAGTCATTTGAAAGAGAAAAGAACAAGGAATGTATAGTATAAAGGCAAGTATACATGTACATATACTTATATTATACTGATTCACACAATTAGGGGGAGTCATATTGTTAGCACTTTTTCTTGCAACACTTACCTAATGATGATAGTATACCTGGTGTACTTGGATGCAACCTCTTTTAGGCAAGAGAAAGGCTAATTTCTAAGGATTGGATAATATCCTTCTTCATTTTTGAGCTCCATAGACTCAGGTAGGTTTTACCTTTTAAAGATTACTGATATCTCAGCCTATGTATTTGGTGGATTGTTTAATTCAGTGGTTATGCACCTAAAACCTCACTGTAACAACTTATAAAACACTTTAGAGATTGCAATGATTAGTTTGAAACAGATTATTATAAACCAGGCTATAGTTTTGATAACATAAACCAATGAGACAAGGATTTGCATCCTTCTTCCTTTTGATTTCAAGAGGGATAACCTAATGATTCACTCTCCAAGGAATCAACAAAGCGGATGATATCCTGCTGATATAAGTCCTTGATGAGTTCAGCTCATATGTTTTAGTAACAGATGTGTTTGAAATAATTTTGAATGTTTTGAAAACTTAGATGATGATAGATTATCAGACCCAGACCTAG
>MU226833.1:7408-19901 GCA_018584345.1 Thuja plicata | reverse complement strand
ACAACATCAGTCTTATCTTTTAGAATTTCAATTCTATGTTGTAACACACCTTTTAATGCTTTCAAAGCAATTGCATTTCCTTTCTCTCCCTCAACCTTTTCCTCAACCACCTCTTCAGACTTTGCCTTGTCCTCAATTTGCAGGGGCTGTGGTTGCATAGGCACATACATCACCTCAGGCTTTTCTTCCAACTCTTTCATCAATCTTTTTATTACCTAATATTGCTGGTGTACTTGTATTCGACATAATTCTCTATCTTTTGCCAATGCACTTGTCTCTTCTAACAATGTGCTACACTTATCAGAAAATTGTTTAGTTTTGTCCTCATTTAAGTGAGCCCAGTGTGTCATGATTTGGGATATCTCCAAATCCCTTGTATTCTGCATTGTCCACACCATTTGACTACCCACCATATTTTCCTGGATATTCACCACTTGGGGCTTTTGATCCTTTGGGCATAGGCTCCACATTGCAAAGGCCTGAGACTTTGGGCTATACCCAAATCCCTTTATCACATCTCCCATCTGAACTTCACTAGCCATTTTGAGGTCTGGCTATTTTCTAATTTGGTCAATGATGAATGCAGATGTCAAATCCCAACCCTCAGCCAATAATATTCCATTGCCTAGCATCAATTTCCTGGCCTCCTCTTGTGAGATGTCTTCACTTTCAGGATCATAAGACTGCAAATCCACCAAGGCTTCATTTGTTATGGTTTCCTTGCCATCAACTGTCAATTGAGCTCTTATCTGCTCTTTCTTGTACCATCTCAAGAAGTCTTTAAACTCCTCAGTTTTAACAAAGTTGTCATCATTCAAAAACTCTTGTTGATGAATTAGTCTTTCATCAACACAGGCTTTAAGAGGCAATTCAACATTATCCTCCAAATCAGGTTGTTGATTCTTGCCCTCCCTAATTGCTTTCCTCAGGTTATGATCATATAACCTATTGCTAGGTACTAGGGCTTTAGCCTTATCCCTTTTCTTATTTTGCCCTTCAATTGAAGGTTGACCTATTTCTAATTTCTGCCTCTTAGCAGTAGGCTCCTCCACATCATCAAGTTGTGTTACTATTGTCAAATCCACAATGTGGCCCTCTGTTCCTTGTAGCTATGGCACTTCAGCAATATCTTGTTGTGGTGGAGCATACCTAGTAGGACGTGCATAATCACTGTCACTACTACTGTCATATTTGGATTCTGAATGATCCGGTCCTTGGGCACCTTTCTTGTCAAGAACAGTCTCAAGCTGTTCTGTGAGCACATAATAGTTATCTATCAGGGCCTTAATCTTGTCAAAATATGGGAGATCAGGGTAAAAACCCCCAAAAGCCATCCCATTTCTCTTGATTTTCCTTTCAAGATTTAAGAGCTCTTGAATCCGCAATCTCCTTGTCTGAATGTCATCCTCATCCAAAATGTTTCTTGTTGCATCTTCCTCTATGCATTCACAGTGGACATTAGTATTGGGGATTGTAGGAGTATACAATTTTCTTACCCCTACCATGAAACCTTATGGGTCAATATATCTATAAGGGGCTACCCCCATTCTGCACCCTTCCAACCACTGGCCCACTGCATCAATGGCACCCTTGCCAATTGTAAAATTAAAAATCCTGAATTGCCTAGGGGTCAAAGTCCCCTTCTTATGTGGTGCAAAATGCTCATTGTCTGTCAACAATAGCTGCCATATAAACTCCATTGCAGCCACTCTTGCTGGTACATAATAGGGTAAGAGATGAGGTGGGTGAATACACCCATATACCCTGATAATAGTATAATTTTCTTCCAAGAAGAAATCACCCCAATTATGCTTTCCTTCCCATTTATCTGTGTAGTTACATGGCCTCAACAGTTGCATAATCTTTAATGGGACTCTTGTTCTGCTGATTCCCAGACTCTGTACTATTGGATATACAATCCAATTCTAAAAAGCACAATAATCACAGTCCTTGGACATGTAATTCCAAACCCTCACCCAAAATTGGATAGGATTTGGTCCTTCCTGGTAAAACCTCTGAGGGGATAAATTGTTAACATCCATGATTACAAAATTGAAATGTAATAGGAGATGCATAAGAATGGAGTAGTGCAAGAACTTGGGCTCCTTTTTCTTTGGATCTTTCAACTTCTTCTGAGTTGCAATGAAACCCTCATGCATTTCATCAATGATATGTTGTATGTAATCATAACTAGTGTTAGAGTGGACCTCTTGTAAGTCCAGCACCATCATAAGAATGCCTGCATTGATCTTCTCTGCTTCACCATCTATCCCTAGCACTCTACATAGGGCATAGGCAACATACTTGATGTAAAAATGTAAATCCTTGTAATAATATGGGCTGGTCCCAGACATAGGATCTAAATACTTCCTTACTTCCTTCAACATATGCTTCTGCAACTGGCCTCTAGCAATTCCAGGCTTCAAAATATATCTTTGTTCCTGCTTTGTCATGTCAATTCTGGTAGACATAGTGCTATATAAGCCAAAGGCTTGCATGAATGAATTTATGTTTAATATCAGTAGGGCAGTTCCATCATCCATTTTGATTGTTTTGGACAAAACATCATAATGATTGGCCAGGTCTAGGAATAAGTCTACATCTACGTAGACATCATGAACAATTAATCTATCTAAACCATAGGTCCAAGGGTTTGACACTGGAATAGCCTTATCAGAATTCTTATAAAAGTAATTAAAAAGTGAAAAAATTGTTGTTCCTAGAGTGTCAGCATCTTGTATATCTCAATAATCATCAATGAGCACATTGGCATTTGCTCTTTTGTTTTGAGTTGAGCCAGGAAGCAGTCTGAGGAATTCATCAGAGTAATTTATTTTTCCCTTTGCCTCCTCTTCTGACTTTTCACCTCCACCACTGGTTGATGCTACACTGACCACTCTGCTCATGTTTACCATGCTTGAATCTCCTTTTCTTGACCGATATTGAAACAAATCTACCACTGAGATTCACTTACTGTCTTGTGCACAATTCTCTGGAAATAATGAGCTTTAAGCAACAGGAAAACCCTGCAATTCTCTGAATTTTCTCTCTATCAGAATACTTAGCTCTTCTCATTTTGGAATTCTGAAAGCAAGATGAATGCAAATGAATACACAATCAACTCCTTATAATAACTGTTCGAAGTACACAGCTCATGATTTTGAGAACATCAATTCTGTCTTTAATTCAACATACTACAAACTTGATTGAAAACCTAGTTGTAGTTCCATGAGCATGACAGGAAATAAAATTCATAAAACTGAATCCTCAGAAAAACCTTACAAAATTCAAATGAGATGACATGTCTTCCTGCGATTGGCCAACTGTCATACATCTTAGCTACCCTTTTCTGCACAGTAATCAAAATCTAAGCCTCTGATTGGTCGATGAGTGATTCATACTGTCATATCTGATACTGCCGCCTTTTCTTAAAATTTGGTATCAAGTGACCATGTGACTGCACTTATTTTCTCTGTCGCTGACCCTAGTCTTCAACCCATGATTTCTTTAGAGACATAGCGACTACACAACTTTCCTTACTTTTGCTAACCATAGTCATCATTTGGTGACCACACGACAATGAGGAAATCAAAGTCGCCAATGATTATCACTAACCCACATTCTTTTCTGAGACTATGCGACTAACTATCACTTTTAACTTTTATGGTTATCTCTGAGTTGCCAAATGTTTTCCTTTCTTTGCAAGACTGCATGACTACCCTTAGTTGCCCGATCGCAGAATGCAAATGCTAAGTGTTAAAACTTCTTGAGACAATGCGATAGGTACCTTGCCCTTTACTTTATCTGACGACCTCGCGGCATACCCTTAGCCACTGAGTCATGAGGACTTTTCTCTTTGGGCTCTTTTATTCTCAGACTTGGCGACCACCGTATGATCCTCTAATGACTTCATCTGACAGCTTTCGTGCAATCGCCAAGAAATACTTTATACCTCTAAAATCTTCTAAGACTTTGTGACAAACAGAAGCCCTTAGTGAGTCTCATAGTCGCTAAATGAGTTTTTACCTTATGGCGATTATGCGATCATTCTCTGAAGTCCACTTACCTTCTAACACATGTCTTATCGCATATTGAAAGCTGAGTCACCTCCAGAAACTGGCGACAACCCGAGTGTGCTTTATTCAAACCATATATGCTTAGTCACAAGGTCTCAGAAGATTTAACTTAACTGGCATCCTTTCTGGAGACTGTGCGACTAAAGCTTTCACAACATACTTAACCTTAGACCCATTTAGCGATTGCGCGACATAAAGAGATCGCGATGTCTTGTAATAAACCCTTGACTGCTTAAAATTTCTTGCGACCCCACGACCTATCTGTGGGCCCCTTCATATATTGCAGGCATGTTTACTGATCCCACGACCATGCGATACAAACTAAATTGTGAAGTCTGGGAATGATAAAGGAATATTCTAAAGTTGCATGAGACTACGCGACACAAGCTAATCGCTAAGTCTGGGAGAAAAAGGGAATATGTCATTTAAGTTATGCGACTAAGCGATTAGAATGCAACTCATGACTTAAGTGAGGCAAAAAAGGTAACAGTGAAACATAAGCGAAAAAGACCTTAGGGTTTCTTCTCAAAATTGAACACTGAATAAGACCTAGGGTTTCAAGGTTTTTGCACATTCTCACAGGTTTAGACTTGAAATCCTGAAAACCTCGACAGGAAAAGGCATGAAGACTGAGGGACTTATGATTTAAACATGAAAACAGAGAGGGAAGATCACAAAGCTTAGGGAAACAAACCAAAACCTGGAATACAACCAACACATATAATGACAAGGATATATACATGGTGTACATACTAAACACTTTAGTATTATGCACATATCAGTTTTTGATACTAATGTCAAAGGGGGAGATTGAAGACATTATATTTTTCCATTAGTATATGCAAGGAAAAACATGATCTACACCATTGATTTATACTACACCGACAGACAGGGCACAACACTACCCAACGCCAAAGTTACTGATACTGCTAAGTACAAAGCATCCCGACAAACAATATTAAGTGTTACCCAATGACAAAAAGGACAAGGGAACCTGACGAGTAACCAATAGTGCAACCTGATGAAAGAATCAAAGAGAGGAACCCAACAAATGAAGGGAACCCGACAATTAATTCAATGAAGGAACACTGACAAAATTTTAGTTCACACTGACGATCAAGAACCGACAGTCAGTTACATCCCGCAAAAAGTGGATCTGACTTTCCACGTCAGATAAATCACTTAAGTTTTATATTTAGCTTCTTGATTTTTTTTAAATCCATTATGTGTGGAGAAAGCAACGTAATTATTATTGTTTTTATCATTATAACTATTTTAAAACATGTAAACTAAAGGATCAAGGTCAAGTTGTATACCTTGGATCAAGAGTTAACATTGTAATGCGTGATTCTAAAATAGGTCAAATAATTGTATAAATAGATGCTCAATCAATTGTGAACATGTTTTTCAATGATGATCGAGCCACTAAGAGCATCTAAGGATCAACCAAGAGAATTCATGCAAAAACACAGACAAAGTTCAAATCAGTTGTCAAGAACAGAACACACACTCTCGACGAGCAAGAAAAGGTATTAATCAATAACTATAGGTGATATTCATATTATGAGAGCTTTAATGGATATGTAATCAGAAATTATAGATTGCATATAGTTAGGTCAAACATATTGTACACATTCTAACAAGTCGGGTACACTTAAGAAATCCTTTCAAGGAAGGTGGACTTAACAGTCCCATTGTAAATCTCTTAACCGAGTGCACACTTCATTAGTGTTGTTAAAATATCTTAACAGAGTAGATCCTAACAGGTCTCTACATTAATACTCATAATAGGGTAGATCATCAGAAGTGATCAATTGTAAGCCTTTACCAGCTCCCTTCCATTCTGCAGATAGTGAAGTTTTGTGGGTGTCATCCCCACCGCAGTTTTTACTTCCTAACATGTGTTTTCTGCGATATCATATCTTGTGTTATGTGTCTATTACTTTCATGAATGTTTCTATGAATGTTGCATACAATTAAGTTTATGAATTAATACTACATGCATAAGAAAGAACATTAGATATGGTCAGTAATACAATAAATATTGTTTGCTAATGATGAAAGGTGAAAAGTGTTAAAAGTTTTAGAGGTACTGATTCACCCCTCCCCTCTCAGTACTACTTCCCATTAATCCCAATAAATAAAGGAAAGCATGTTGCCATGCAACAAAGGCTAGATCTAGAAAATGAAGTATATCATACCTTGACAATTAAAATTCTTCTTTGAATGTGATTAAATATTTTGATGCAATAGATTTGAATAAAAACAAAAACCCAAAAGGAAATCATGAAAGACAAAACCTGGTGGAGGGCACCTAAGTCTTCTATTTCATTTTATTTCTTTTGTTTTCAATTTTAATAAGGGGTGAGTCTTGTAACCATCATATCATGTGTGTGTTTGGTCCATCTTGTGTGGACAAGGATCTTTTGGTGCATCTATAAACCAAAGGGTTCCTTAGTTCACTGGACTGTTTCTTTAGATATTTTTCTAAATTCTATCATGTAGGTTGCAAAGGGCTTCCTTGGGCCTTATTTGGATGTTTTTCATCATTCCTAGGTGTTTAGAGTCATTTACCACTTGGTGGGATGCAAAAATATCAATGTTGTTAGAAGTTGACAAGATGTTGTCAATATTCAAAATCTTGCTCAAGCAACTTTTCAAAAAGTTGCTCGAAATGTTGTAACTCTGATTCCAATAGTCACAACCATATTTTAATTGGTTGGATTGGTTAAGGAGAGGTATTTATGATGTATGAAGCCTATGAAATTGAGATATTGAGACATAACACATTCTGAAGCATAATTTTAATGAAAAACCACCATTTTTTGAGCATTTTCTGCATTGTACGGTCGTGTACGAATTGGACCATAAGATCAATTGACATGGAAAGTTTAGTTAATGAATCCTATTTCCTTTTCATTTTGTTTATATTTATTTGTTTCTTATTTGTACAAGTTAGAGGTAATTATGTGACTGCAAGTCTGAAACCCTCAGTAATTGGGGTCTGCGATGAAGATGTGGCCCTAACTTGTATTTTCACCACTGGAATTCAATGCCCCTTGGTGAAATGAAAGTTAAGGAAATTAATTTTAATACTTCAAAGGCTCAAATTTGGGGAATTTTGTTTGTTTCTTCAAATTTGATGCCCCAGGCTAAATATATGTCATGTATTTAGCTAGTGAAGAGCAAGATTACGTACAACAATAGTTGAAGGGTATTATGGGTCCAAGTTTCTGAGTGTTTCAAAGCATTTGAAGACTATAGAAGTCCTCCAAGTGACTGCATCAAGTATAGATACCCATATTTGAACCATTCCATCAAGCCCTAGTCTAACCTGATCAATTAGGCTAGACTGTCATTATGACAGTTTGAAGGTGCAGGAGTAGAATTGGTATTTGTTAGTTTGGGGTTCGGAAGGTTTATGTTGGAGGATCCTAAAACCCATAGTTAATATAATTGGTCCCATATTCATTTCCCAATTTATAATAGAAATCACTATTACAAACCTAGTAGGATTAAGGTCAAATTTTGAGATCTTCATGTTTGAAGGTTTGTAGAATCTAAGTGATTATTGAAAGTCAATCCTTAGGGGTATGTGACAAGGTTGCAATCCTCAGTAGAAGCCTGAGATTGGATTGAAGCAGTAGTCCATTGTTGGGATTTGTTAGAGAAGGAGTGTCTCTAGGAACATTAGAAACTTGAAGTTTGAAAGTTAACAGTCAGGAAGGAATCACCTTAAGTAGGAGGGATTCAAGGATTGGAAGATAGTTGGAAGAGTTAAGAAATCCCATTGAAGGATTTTATTAAGTTGGGAGTACTAACCAAATTTTGGAAAGGGTAGGCCAAAACTACACTTCTTGTTGTGTGCACTCTGCACCAAGCTTGTGTTCTTAATGTTGTAATTCACCACAATGCTTGATTGGGAGAAAAGAGTGGAAGCTTAAATAGAAGATGGATGAATGTGGATCTCCTTCCTTGATAGAAAAATCCTTTTCTTGGCCTACAATTGGGAAATAAGCTATATATATAGGAGGAAACACCTCGATTTTATTGAAATAAGGATATTAGAAGAAACTTGAATACTTGAACTTGATAGCTTAATGGCTTTTAGACTTGTCTTCTTCCACTTGATAGCTGGATCAAAATGACAAAATGCTAATAGTAGAACTTTGATTGCAAAAACTTGGATCCAAAAATGAGGAGAGATAGGTGGTTTATATACTCCTTAAATCATTTTGGGGAGTTAAAATTAAGTAGGCTGACCATGGATCCATATTTCCCCAAAACCCTGGCACAGACTCCAGGACAAATTTGGGCCAATTTCCTTGGGGATAGGCTATTAATGGCATCCTATACCTAGGAAAATGATCCAAGATTTGAATGGGGTTCTAGTCGAATAGGGTAGATGCGAGATTTATCAGTACAAATCAATACGAGATTGAGAGAGGGTCGCAAAGGCCACAAATAGAGATATAGGGCCTAAGCTATAGAATGAATTATGGGATTAGAGGAAAAGAAAGGACCATAACTAGAAGGAAGAGACAACCTCGATTTTGAACAAGATTGAAATGAATGGAGGACCCATATTTGAATTTAGGTGCCCATTAAGTATCATATGAGGTCCTACCATAGGAAAATACTAAAGTGGGCACAACATAATCCTTAAATTGTACGCAAGTTAGGTTCTTACAATTTAGTACTATACAAAATTATACCTTTTCAATGTTAATAAATGCATATATGTGTTATGTTTCCTTAACTCCTAAATGATTTCAATGAAATAGGATTATTCCTTAAACACACCATGTTAACATGAAGTTTCAAATAATTCATACATTAGTTTTTTCAAAATGACTAATGAGGGAGGTAAATATAGGCTTGATTAAATAGATTTGAAATTTAAAATTTTAAGGTTTAGATATCATATATGATGTAGGAAAGGCTTCAATGATGGAAGATTAGGGATATCTATGTAACTTGAAATGAATAAAATGACCTTCATGCTTGAATACAATAAAAAGAATCATAATAGACATCATCAATTTGGAGTCCTTATTTCAATGTCACCTTCATAAATTTTTTTAGAGAAACGAGTTAGGAAAAACATGTTTCAATAAAAACATAATTCTTAGAATGGGGTTTGGAATTATGGAGAAAGGATTTGGAAAAGTTTTGTCTTTTTTTTTGTCCTTTGAAATTTGCATTAGAGATGATATATGATGTCCATGATTATATCCTTAGTGGGAAATATTATCCACGCCCATACCCTATTTGTTGGTGACCTTAAATTCTACTAGATTTTATTTGATTCTTTTGTAGATATTTGAAATTGTCCATCAATTATCTATGATTTTGGAGGTCTTGATCTTGACAAACTCACCACACATGAATCACCAAAAATTTAAATGTGTACAAGCTAAGGATTGACCAGAAAGTCACTCTCCAAATCAAGGTCCAATTGTTTTATTTTCTTAGCTAACTCTAAAGGAAGAGGAAAAGAGAAAATGAAATTATCAAAAGTATTTAACACTAAAGCCAAATAAGCCATAATAAAAGAATAGGTATCCTTCCAATAATTGGTTAAAGCTTCACAGTACACCATGCAATAATCAACAAGATAATTCAAACAACATAAACATACATTAGGGAATATAAATTATACGCAAAAAATAGAACTACTACAATAATCATTGCATATATTACACACTTTCAAGAAATAACATACGTGCATTCAATCTAGAGGATCAACTATAAACACACAGGAATATAGCCTCCTTTGGAACTTGATAGTACAAGGATAGAGAAGAGAAGACCAAAATAACCTAGTCATACACATAAACACAATTTCATTCTAATGTTCAAATGTCACAAAAGAAAACAATATTAAAGGAGCCATTGTAGCTAAAATGAATTATATTTGTATGTCAAAATCAACAACTTGTTCACGTCACATGAAATTTCAATTAAAGGTAGGTTGGTTTTTTAATATTTTCTAAGTGACATATTTTCCTAAATAATTAGACTTGAAAATATCAATTGAAATACTAAAAAAATTGGTCCAACCATTACTTTATCTCAACAAATATTTTATATTTTCCAAGTGCCAATAGTTTTTGGTATATTTTCTTCTACATTTTTTTTATGAATACCATTGTGAGGCCTTGGATATGATGTCACATCATTAGATTGAAGATGAAATAGTGAAACCTCAAATGCCTTCCAAATCTTTGGTCATGGAATCTCATCAAGTGTAATGCATACTTGTGAACTTATACTTACCTAATTGTTGGGGTCATTTTTAGTGCAACTCCATTTTGGAAAAAGAGTGGGAAATGCCATATCAAGAAAGCCCTCAATACTATATTCATTTATTAGAGATGAGTCTATTTCAAGCCAGTTGATAATGTTATTAGTGTTGTTTTGAAGGTCTATCATTTTCATAATAATCTCCAATTCATGATGTTCACTTGGCACTTTGGCCATAAATGTGATGTACATTGTGTCATTTTCATTTTGGTCTTCATCAATGTCCACTTCATTGTTTAATATAACTATATCTTCATCATTTTTTATGTCGTGCAATATGTTTGAAATGTTTCTTTGGGGTTTAGGTATTTCTACCAAGCTCTCAACACTTATGTTAACATCATTGTATGGGTCATTTTTAAATTTGTGTTACAATACATCTTTAATGTGACTTCTAATTATGTAATAATTATAATTATGTTCTTGTGTATGTAGTCTTCAAACAATGAGTACATCTAGTTCCTCTAATCTTTGTGGAAGGACCTTTGCAATGTTTTTTATATCCTATTTGAAGCTTATTGTGTTATCATTATATTTATATTGGCCTCAATGAGAAGATGTTACTTTTAATACTGGTTTTGTTTTAACAATGAACATTCCTTCTACGTGGGTTAATATTTTTGACACAACAAGTTGTTCCCTTGAGTCCATGTTGTTCAAAGAGGAGAATTAGCGGATTCCTTTCTTGTTGAAGCATATTTTGCAAGTAGCATTCGTATGTAATGAATGAAGAAGCATACTTAGGTAATATTTCTTACATACATTGCACACTCGTAGGTTGGACAAGGCATGCATTCTTTATCAAAATATTTTTTATACTGTCACGAAGTTAGCATTGTTGTTAAATGTTAGTGCTTGGCTTGTGTGCTATTGTATTAGGGTATTTTGATCTTGGCACGTCTAGATTTTTTAGTTTGTTAAATATTTTTGTGAATTTTTTTGTCTAAATGATGAGTATAATACTTTTGGCACGATTCATGATTTTGAATTCTCAACGCTTCTAGTTGTTGCTGGGTAGTTTGATTTTATTATAATTTCCCAACACACCTACCTTCAACTATTTCCTCTTTTTGGTGGGCATAATAGGCTTGACTTCTTTTTCATCTTTACAGTTTTATAAGTTTTGTTAATTGGGGATCAACTTGAATTTTCACAAGAATGATCCATGTTCTACATCCTGTAAATGTCAGCCTGAATTATCAACTATGGTAATAATAAAACAACAAAAAATGCACATCAAACCATTTCAATACAAGTTAAATTTGCAATATTGAGAGAAGGGAATATTGCATATATACACATTATAATAAAAATATACATATTATTACAATCATTTGTATAAAATGTGATTGACATACATTAAATGAAAATTAAGGATCTAGAATTTGAAGATATATTTTTGAACAAGATATAGAAAGAGATACTCAGAGGTGATAAGAGACGTGTTGAATAGAGATAATCTATTCACCTTAACAAGAAAAAAAAGAGACATAGAACAATTAAGATGATTGAAATCAACTATCATAGGGGTTCACTGAATAAATTCATTGTAGAGAGCAATATCCTACTTTGTAAAATCAAAGAAATGTGTAACAACAAGAATGACCAACCCTAGGACCAAAATATTGCATTGGAACTTGTTGCGACACATGCTTTTGTTACACAAAAAAAATGTAGACATTACTTTACAAATACATAGTTAGAAGCAAATCTACAATTTGATGTTCGGTGTCTACCTATAAATACATATATGTAAAATGGCAAGTTTATATTTTCAAAGGCTTTTTTTATTGCAATAGAATGTAAAATCTATTCCCTTTAATATGGTATGTTTTAGTTAAACTTGAACCAAGTATATTTGATTACAATAGATGAGACAATATATATCTATTTATTTACAAGAGAATTAATCAAATTTGCTAAGTTTACATATGCATATAAACCTTACATTTGCTAAGTTTATAGTTATACAGAGATGTAAACTTAGCAAATTTAAATGATTCTGTAAATAGATAGATACATACTATATATATATATATATATATATATATATACACACACACATACATACATAGTATATGTACTATGTATATATACATATATATACATAT
>MU226832.1:3154937-3174466 GCA_018584345.1 Thuja plicata | reverse complement strand
CGCAGGAGGACGACATGATGGAAAATCGAGAATATCGGGATACCTAGAAATTTCCTCTTCCCAGCTATGAAAGAACATCTTGTACTCCCCCCTTCACACAATTTCTACTCTCCTTCCTCACATCTTCACATAACATCCGGTCCATTTGGACGAATTTTCTCAGGACCTGCATTGTCCACTTTACTAAGATATATTAGTAAGTTCCATGTCATATCCACAACATAGCAGAGAATGGAGGAGCAACAGCTCAAACACTTTCCTGGGTTTCGTTTCCACCCCACTGAGGACGAATTGGTGGGTTTCTATCTTCGACGCAGAGTGGAGAAGAAGCCATTCAAAGTTAGTGTTATCAAAGAGCTTGATCTCTATGCTTTTGAACCTTGGGAACTTCCTGGTAAGAGATTGGTTGGAAACTGAGATCATTTTTGGGTTTAAGTAATTTTGAAAATGTTGTTGTTGTTGTTGTGGTGGTGTATTAATATTTGGGATCATATTCTATGATTCATTATCAGGATGTTAGAGAGTTTAAAGAGATGAAAATGAGAGATCATTTATAGACATTTAAACAATTACGAATGTTCAAGTAATATTGATAATATTATTGTTGTTTTTGAATTTGATTGTGTGAGAATGTTTAGTACCAACATTTCTAAATGTATTTGTGATGTTCGGATATTAGAGAGTTCAAGAACATGAAAAGAGGAGAGCTCATTTTCTATTTCCTTGAGTGTTCTAATATTCTAATGATGGTTCATAAAGTGTGATCTGAAATAAGGATGCTAAGAAAATCTCACACGATCCAATAAAAAAATAGTAAAAATGATGAAATAGATTACACAAATTTGATAAAAAGATAAAACTTTATCATATGGTATTATTTGTTTTCCATTAAAAAAAACGGATTGTTCAATGCAGGGTTATGTCTGGTTGAAGGAGAGAGGCAGTGGTTTTTCTTTGTTAAACCTCGTGGGCACAACGATGGAAGACCCAACAGAATCACTACTGCAGGCTTCTGGAAGGCCACCGGATCAGATAGACCTGTTTATAATCAGTCTAATTCCAAACTCATTGGGTTGAAAAAGACATTGGTTTTCTATAAAGGAAGGGCTCTCAAAGGCCACAAGACTGACTGGATAATGAATGAATACAGACTTCATCCGGTAATACATAATGTTTTGTTTCATATTTTTATATAGAATTAAACGTTTTTTATTTTATATTCGAATAAATATCTTAAATATATCTATCTAAATTATAAGAGATTTTATTTTATTTTTGAGTTATTTTATGCACTATATGTGTACTCTATATTTTAAAAATATTATGTTTTAAATGTGTAAATAACTGTCAAAATTAATATGCTATTAATGTGCTTCTAGTCCCCTGTTTCACGGGCCAGCACCCTCTTGCTACTTTTTCTATCAAAAACTGTCAAAATTAAAATAAAAAATAAAAGATATGAATTTTCGCTATGCCATTACAATCTACTCATTGCTCTCAATCAAAACATAAGCCAAAACACCGAACATGATTTCTCCCTTTTAATATCGTTGTTATGTAAGATTAGTTGTTGATGTGTTGATTGGTTTGACATTGCAGAGTGTGAGTGAGAATGGAGGAAGTGTTAGACTGTGTAGGGTGTACAAAAATGCAATTTCTATGAAGACACTCGATAGTCGAGCAACAAGTCAAGTTGAGAAAGGAGTTAATAATGGTGAAAATACAGTTTTGAGCTCCTCTGTGATGGAAAATGAGCAGTTGCAGGCGAATTCAGCACGTTCATTTGCATATTGTATGGAAAATATATCAAACACCGAAGTGGAAATGGGAGTGAGTGAGGAGGATTTAAAGTGGTTGTGTTGGGATGGAAGGTCGTTTATATTCTGAGATTACTTACAATTTTGTATACATGTAAATGAGTAATGAGGGTTCTAGGTATTCTACATGTAAATGAGTATGTTGTTGKTCCAACTCATCTTCATGTGCACATAAATGGCTCTCTAAAAGTTTACTCTGTTTCGACTAAAGTAAAAAACAGTACGATATTTTAGAGTGACTTCCAAAAGCTTTCTCTCAACTGTGCATGACCTTTTAGTATGGATCTTTAGCATATACAAATGGTCAAAGTTTTCCCACTTTAATTTTTATTTGGTATAATTCTAATTTAGTTTTTAGTTTAGTTTAATGGAACATATCAATATAATTGTATAGTGATAAGTGTAAGTTTAACATATGCTATATTGATGTTTTGATTAGATAAACATGGGAAGGACCCGGATTTATTATATACATATGTATGTATGTACGTATGTTTATGTTTATATGTACTCATACAACATTACTAAGCAGGGGGTTGATATGTTGAAACCTTCACTACATGTATTAGCATTAATGTGACATTGAAAGAAGAAAGCATTCCACACAAATATACAAGAGAACACCATATTAATGTGGGAAATTCAATGAGGGTAAAATTATGGTGAGAAATCTCATTATATAGAACAATCATAGAACTTTGTTTTAGTGCTGAAACCCAAGGAAAAAACAACTACTAGAAAATATAGTTTTATGGATACACAAAAGGAAGTTCACTACTCCTTGATTATGATAACACTTATAAAAGGAAGCTACAACCTTAGAATATCATGAAGAATAGTAAAACATCAACTACAACACAAGTATACTATCAACAACCTTTAGCTTATTGCTTCCAAAATACTTCTAGCTTATCTGAATGTAGATACCTTCAACTCACTATTTCTGATATACTTTAGGAATTTTTTCTCACACACTTTTCACCACCACATACTTCCACAACTTGCTCACATTCCAACTGATTTAATATTTCATTTATATCCTCTGAAAGCTCAAACAAATTTATACAAGTCAACCAAGTTGAAACATATGAACATGAAACATGCATCACCAAAAAGGTTGGCCCTAAAAACTGTTGCAATGGAAGGAAAGTGAAAGTGGGCCAAGTTGAGAGATAAAAAAGACCAAAACATAATTAACACAACTCTCTTAGGTGGTAAAAAACTTTAAAGAAATGTCATAGTTAAACCAAGTCATCTAGGCAACCACATTTCCTCTTAATCATTCAATTCGATTAACAAATATTAATAGATCGATTTGGAGACATCACATGGAGCACAAAAGAACATCATATGACATTAAGCATTATTCTAGCACCATCCATTCTCACTGTCATGCCCAATCAGGAGGGCACAAACATACTAAAACAATAAAAACCTACTGCCATTGCAACCAATCAACCAATCTTCAGATTTAACATTTAGAATTATATTGTGATACAACTGATTATCTGAAACTTGAAGTGAAGTAAGACACATTCAATATGAACACATCCGCCAAACCATAAGAGCATATATTCAATTGTAGAGAAATGCAGAGCATTTTGATTTTTCCTTTGACATCCTCTTCATTGTCTCAAATACTTCTTCATTGTCTTAATAGTATTTGAGACAAAGACATCTCTAACTTTTTTTGCAAAATGAATTGTGACACGAAACTACAGATATATCATCTTTACACTTCTGTGAACTTGGTTTCCTAACCACATATGAACATCTTCAAGAGAGGATAATTGTGGTACAATTCCTTGAGCTAGAGACATTAACACTAACACATCATATTTCCATTACAATAACCTATCAATAAAAATTTTTTGGCATTATACAATGAACTTTAGAACATCATATATATTTTACATTCATATTGCAACATTAGGATTAGTACGTTAACACATTGTGACATCCATCCATGAGCTTTTGATCATCAAATATTTTGTCATTCAACCATGAACTTCTCATTAGAAAACATTTTGACATCCAACCATGTATATTTTATCAACAAATATTAGATAACACATTTGACATCCACCCATGAACTTTCACACCACTTCAACAATCTCCTTCTTTGAACATCTTAACAATGATAATCATAGGTTGTCAATAATGACAACACATACATTGTTCCATAAATACAGTACTTATTGCCCATATCATGAGTTGATACAAATATCAATATATTTCTCCATATTAGCAACAACTCACTGTTCTATGTCTTCAACAATCATCTCCATAAGATTATTATGCATACTATAGTTTGCCATCAACGACAACATACTCCAACAACCACTTCATCTGCATCAATCCATCCAAGTTTTCTTATACAAGTATATTAAAGGTTGACATAAATGACAACAATACCTTCATCTTCTTCATCTATATTGATATCATACGTTGACATCAATGAAAAGAATATATCTCATCTTTAACTCCATTAATCCAGACTAAGTTGACATTAATGACAACATACTGCACAAATACCTTGATATTATATTGTAAATTTTGTTGCTAATTAATATACATGGTGTGGCTCTTTTAGAGTATTATTTTTTTTCTATACAAGGGTTTCTCAAGGTATATATGATGTTGTTGATTTTTTGATAGTTCAACTATTCTATTCTTTCTCATTCTTTATAGGATATTTATATGCCCAATCTCTACTAAATTTTACATAGATTGGAAAAATTACATTACCTTCTATTGAAACATAATTTAATATTATTAAAAACCTAAGTAAAGTCACAAGATCACTTCACCTATCTTATTTAATAAAATTAAATTTGTATAATAAGTGTAAGAATTTGCCTTTAAGGCAATATCCCAAGATCTAGAGCCCAATGAATAGCACAAACAAGTGAGAGAAGATGAACAAGAATAAATTGTATTCTCATCAATATGGTGAAGGCAAAAAGATAAATACAATGAAGGCACACCTTCTTATATAGGCAAGGAAATAGGAGTACATGATAAGAAGAAAATAGATCATCACGCATACAAGGTGGAAGTACATGTCCACAAAAGGTGGATCATCCTCCATTGTGCAATTAAGTATGTGCAACAATGTGAGGATGATAAGTGATAAGTGCACTAAATGTGTAGACAACTATCACCACCTAGAGTAGAATTTGTCCTACACCATGTTCAAAAATAAGATGAAAACTCCTAAGTGTCTCATGCAAACACTACTATACAATGCATTATCCTAAGTAAGCTTAAGCAAAGTGTAATTAGGAATATTTAACTACACCAAAATCCCCCCTTAAGTGAAACTTAGGGGGATGCACTTAAGCTCACACTTCTAGATGATAATTCAAGATGGGTCCTCACTACTAGGTCATGTTAGGCACCCATGTACAATATGCAGGTGCAAATGCAATGAAATAAGTCATAAAGAAAAGGAAGAAAAAAAAAAAAAAAGACAAAACCCAATGGGACAAAACTCCCTCCCAAAAGAGAGATGGATACATAAGAGAAATATCAAAGATGAATGAGAAGGAAAAAACCCCAAATGAGGAAAAAATCCCCCGCATAAGAGATAAGAAGAGAGACAAAGTAGCTCCCCCCTTAATGTAGAATGTACATCAATGATAGATGCTATAGGTTGAATGTAGAAGCTGCTCCATGAACATTGTACAATGTTCCTCCCCTTAGGAAGAAACAATACCATAGGTGTATGAGATATTCGTCCCCAATCTATAGGAAGAAACCTTAGATGTATGGTGTTTTTGAAAGATTCTCAAGTGTCCTCATGTTGATATTGAAGGTTGGCCCTTCCAAGTTAGATGTACGAGTCCGCTCTACTAAAAATAAAAGTCAAGATCTAATGAGGATGGATGTAGAACATATTCCAAATACCCAACTATCTCCTCTAAAGATGAAAATAACTCCTCCAACTTCTATAAATAAGGATCTACAATTATTTCAACATAAAAGGATTAATCACATGTGGAGAAAGGACAAGAGGGTCAAACTATTCCCTTGCAAAAATTGATGAAGGATCATCCTCATTAAAGAGAATATGTATGTTGCCAATGATGTCTCCCATAATTGCCATGTAGGATTCCAAAAACAAACCTACAATGTCTCTCAATTTGTCATCCCTTATTTAGCAGTATTTGAAAGACAAGATGTACCCGGGTGATACCATAATAGTGGGTTACACTTTTTCAGAGGAAGAAATTTTTCACAAAATCTGCGAGGTGGGAAATTTAGATGGTTACTTTCGATAGAAAGTACTTGATTATTTCGATTGAAACATTCTTATTTTCGATCGAAACTACCTTTTTTGCCTAGTTTTGATCAAAACTAAGCTAGTTTCGATCAAAACTAGCCAGTGAAGATTTTGGTGGGTTTCAACCCATGCCGACATTAAACTAAGAAAGTACTTTCGATAGAAAGTAATTTCTATCAAAACTAATTAGTTTCGATCGAAAGTATTTTCTATTGAAAGTCTCTTTATAGAGGCCATTTCCAAAGGCTAACAAAAAGCTACAGTTTTCATGGCTTCGGGGCTCAAGCGCAAGGCTCAAATGGAAGAATAGGGAGGTATCCTTTTGCATCACACAAGTACTCTAAATGAGCTTTCTAATGAATATATATTTGAAATTTTTTGAATTAATTAGGTCTATGTTTATTGGCATGCATCAAATGTAGGTTTTTTATCGAATATAAACCTCCAAGTTTGACGTTCAATGAAAAATAGTAGAAAAGAGAAAATTTTTTTAAAAAAATAACAGTACCCTCCGGCTTTGATTCTTCTTTCTATCAAAAAAAAATTTTGAATTTCGATAAATACACAACAAGTTATCAGCTACGCAGTCAAGGTATGTCAAAATTATGGTTGACTCTACTTTAAACATTCATAAAATATGCAATAATCATGATAATGTCGTCAAAATAATTGCATGCCCTCAGTATGGATGTTTCAAAACCAAATTCGAAAGAATCACATTGATATCTATTTTAGAAAAAAATGTTATTCTATACGAAGTCATTGTACCTTTTTAAAAATGATGTTTTCAGCAGCATAGCAATTTTAGTGGGAGAAAAAAAAACATTAAAATCAATTCAAAAAAAAAATAAAAAAAATAAATTTATAATCTAGACAGAAAATACTGAAAGACTGTAGTTTACTTCATCTTTCGATTTCAAATAGTTTAACGACAATATGCATTCGAATGTGAAAGTTTTTCTCAAAATATAGACTTCAATGTCCGTTTAGGAAAAAAAGTGTAACCCACTATTGTGGTATCACCCACCCATGTGTATTGAATTGCATGGAACTATCACTGTAGCAATTTACGCATGCAGAAGTTACTAATGTTTTGATATTTTCCTTTAGTTGTCTGAAGGATTGCCCACAAATGAACCAACTGAATCACAAGTTTATCGAGCCCAA
Organism: Thuja plicata; assembly: GCA_018584345.1. Classification (NCBI taxonomy): domain Eukaryota; kingdom Viridiplantae; phylum Streptophyta; class Pinopsida; order Cupressales; family Cupressaceae; genus Thuja; species Thuja plicata. The sequence goes on along the minus strand of MU226832.1, from coordinate 3,167,197 downwards.
TGAGGTCTAGTGGAAGAAGATGAAGAAGAAGATGAAGAAGAAGTATCCTCAACTATAACTATACCCTGTGAAGGTGTAATCCTACAAGGCAGGGTTGAGGGAGTATCATCATTTGAATCACTATCATCACTATCCAAAATGTCTAAAGGAAGAGGAGTAGAGACCAAGCTAGGAGAACTTTTTTCAAAGTGAACACTCCTATCTATGATAACCTCATGAGTCTTAGGGTCCTTAAGTCTAAATGCCTTAACACCTTTAGGGTATCTAAAAAATATGCAAGGCTTACTTTACAGTTCCAATTCCTTATGTTTCTATGGAGGTATCTATGCCCATGCTAAAAAACCAAAGACTTTGAAGTGTCTTGCAATAGGTTTTCTACCACGCCAAGCCTCAAAGAAGTGATTCCATACAAGACTTTATGAGGAAATCAATTTTGGGTGTGATTGACACAAATTATAGCTTCTAACCAAAGAAATGAATCAAGAGACCTAGCATGAATCATGTAGCTATCCATTTCCTTAAGAGTTAGATATTCTTCCTTTCTACAACACCATTATGCTATGGAGTGTATGAAATTGAATGCTAAAGATCAATCCCATCAAGTGTAAAAAAGTTAATAAGTATTGATTTCACATATTCCATTCCATTATCTATACATGTAGAACCTTGATGGAGTTCCCTGATTGCTTCTCAACATGAGCCTTGAAGGTGAGAAACTTGTCAAATACTTCATTCTTGTGACCAAGAAATTAGACCCATATAAAGTGATAATAGTCATCAAAGAAGGTGACGACATAGCGAGCCTTTCTAAAGGATGGCACCAAAAAGGGTCCTACTACATCACTGTGAATTAACTCAACTCAAGGACAATTCATAATCTCCAAGACTTCCCTTTTTCAAACTTCTCTTATAGATGTATGTCCATTGAAAAAATTGAACATACAACCTCAGAAAAAATGACTTTAGGTAGACCTTTGACCATGTTCTTGGTATTAATATGCTAAAGCTAGCGTTAGTTGAGATTTCCAAATCGCTCATGTCATAACTTTCTTTGTGACTTCAAATGTGTCAACACGTAAGTAGAAGAATATTTAGGCACAAAGAAGGAGAATGAATAATGCCTTGTGATATGTGTTGGAGTAGTCCCAAGGGATAACTGAGAGGGGAGGGGGTGAATAAGTTATCAGCATTTTAAATTCTTTCTTCCATTTATTTACAGAATATCATAAGCACATACACATTTGAGATAACACAAAATAGAACACCACAATATTGGTTACGGGGAAAACAAACTAGGTAAAAACCCTGGTGGGAATTAGAACCCACAAAGAACTGTACTTGAGTATAATAATCCCTTTTAGAAGATCTTACAACCTTGTTATGAGTTGATCTTTACAAAGCAATAAGTACAGTGCCTTGGTTAAGGGTCTTACCCTATTAGGAATCTTTAATAAATAACCCTTTTAGGGGTGAGGAATCACTGTCCAAAAGCTCACTGCTTAATATGGTGAAGGTTGCAACCTTCTATAAAATAGATATACACTATATCTAAAAATGAACTATTTAGGTAGACCTGCTGTCTTGATTAGTTCCAATGAATTGTATATACTCTCTACTTCTTCACATAGGTCTTTGTCTGATGAATGAAATGACCTTACTATCCCAAAATAATCAGCATTTTGTTCTATCCTTTTTCTTTTCTTTTCTTCTCATTCACGCTTGGTGATCTTCAAATGAACTACTATAAGTATCTTCTCCAAAAGATATGATCTTTGTCGGCTTTAGGAATCCCTTCAGTGCTTCTTTAGTCAGCCAAACCAAGCACGCAACATAATTAGAACCGCGCAACTCAAACTGAATAGACGCATCGCTTCACATAGTCGGCTCCACCAAAATTACCCAAACATCATGCTTCGGATGAAACATGATTGGCACGTTTGGTTGATTAACTTAGACTCACAACTAAAAATGAATCTAAACACGCATATCCCATGGATAGATGCAATTGAAGAATCAATAAAATTACTGTCGACTTTCTGAGAACAATCTTCTGAAACTGTGTCTGGTAAACAGAGTAACACAACTCAACTGTTACTGAACATCTAAATCTGCGTGTATGTACATGGTATAGTAATTATGTATGAAACATAAAAACAACCACGCAAGGCTTCCACATATCCATACTAAAAAGTGAATACAGTTCACTACTGTATACTATATGTTGTCATCAATGACAAACATACAGTCAACTATTTGTACAGAAGCAAATCTCCAACAATCTCCCCCTTTGACATTGATGGCAACAAATGATATGAAAAACACCATCAACCCAAAGTATCCTCCTTTTTACAATCTTCTCAATATCCTCATCAAAGGTTCCTCTTCATTGCTGCAGCTCCTCTGACTGTATTTTTATTTTCATGACTATATACTCCCCCAGAGTATATGCTCTCCCTTACTATATACTCCCCCTTTGACATCAATAGAAAAGGGTGCCAAATACTATCAAGCACAGGTACTACTCTAGAAGTAGAGTAGTCAATCATTCATCAGTCACCATGGACTGATGCTTTTGCTGAAAATTTTAATCAAACTCAGGAAAGAGAATTACTCCCATCTTCTCCATGAGATAATCAATAGAATCTTTTGATAAAGGCTTTGTAAAAATAGCTGGTAATTGTTCTTTAGTGCTTACATAATCCATCTTTACTTCTTTGTCTGCAACTTTTTCTCTTAGAAAATGATATTTTATTTCAATGTGTTTTGTCTTTGCGTGCATCACAGGGTTCTTTGACATATTGATAGTGCTAGTGTTATCACAGTGAATAACAATAGGATAATCAATCTGAATTCCAAAGTCTTTTATCATATGTTTGGTCCAAATAATTGTAGAATAATTCAATGCTGCTGCTACATATTTAGCCTCACCTATTGACTAAGAAATACAATTCTACTTCTTACTTGTCCAAGTGACCAATCTGTCTCCAAGGAATACTGCTCCTCTTGAGGTACTCTTTTTGTCATCAACACAACCTGCCCAATCAACATCATTATACACATTAAGTTGTACATTCTCTGAGTTAAGATACCATAAACCATAGTCTATAGTTCCCTTTAAGTATCTGAATATTATTTTTATTTCCATTAAGTGGTTTTGTTTAGGTTCAGCTACAAATATTCCAACAATGCTAACTGCATTAGAAATATCAGGTCTAGATTGAGTGAGATATATGAGTTTTCCAATCATAGACTTGTATAGTGTCTTGTGAACTGCTGTGCAGTCATCATCTTTAGAAATCTTGCTTCCTGTTATCATAGGAGTGCTCACTGGCTTGCAGTCTTCCATTTTGAATGTCTTCAATATCTCTTTTACATATTTAGACTAATTTATGAATATACCTCTTTCTGTCCGCTTTACATTTAATCCCAAAAAGTATTTTATACATCCAATCATTCTCATTTCAAATTCACTCTGCATCTCTTTTGCAAATTCTGAACTAAGCTTGTCATTACCTCCAAAAATAATGTCATCAACAAAGATAGAAACAAGTAGTAAACCTTTAGTTGTCTCTCTGATGAATAAGTTGCAATCTGTTGCTCCCTTTTTGAATCCAATTTTTGTTAAGTAGCCATCAATTCTCTCATACCATGCTCTTGGGCCATGTTTAAGTCCATCGAGGGCTTTCTTTAGTCTGCATACTATGTCTGGTTTGTCTGAAAGTTTGAATCCTTTAGGATTCTTTATGTAGACTTCTTCTTTCAAGTCACCATTCAGGATGGTTGACTTGACATCCACCTGATATAATTTGAAGTTCTTGAATGTTGCATAAGCTAAAAATAACTTTATAGCTTCTAGTCTACTCACAGGGGAAAATGTATCAAAATAGTTAATTCCTTCTCTTTGTGCATATCCTTTACACACCAATCTTACTTTATTTCTTATCACTGTCCCATCTTCATTCATTTTGTTTCTGAATATCCACTTACTTCCAATCACATTCTTGTCACAAGGTCTAGGGACCAATTCCCATGTGTCATTCTTCATTATTTGATCCAATTCTTCTTGCATTACACTTTGCCAATCTGAATCATTGCATGCATCTTCAACACTTAAGGGTTCAATCTGTGAAAGTAAGCATACCTCTTCATCAACATTTGAACCTTTTGCTCTGGATCTTGTCAAGAATTTACTGCTCTGATCTCCACTGATATCTTCTTTAGAGTGGTATTTGGATGTGTATTTTGAGATTTTAGGTGTGACACTCTCATCTGTAATTTGTGATTCTTCTTGACTTGGTTTATGGTTGTATGAAACATCAATACAGTCAAACATTTCTTCAATAAATGTATCTTTATTGAGAGGTCTAGGTTCATCTTCAATCATAGGTGCACATTCATAATATCTCTCTTGAATCATGAATTTCTCATCAATCTTCACATGTGCACTCTTAATGATCTTCTTCATCCTTAAATTGAAACATCTATAAGCTTTTCTTTTAGTAGAGTAACCAAGAGAAATACCTTCATCACTTCTAGTATCAAATTTTCCAACACCATCATCTCTCTTGATGTAGCACTTGCTTCCAAATGTTCTGAAGTATTTTACTGTAGGTACATTACCAAACCAAAGTTCATAAGGTGTTTTGTCTGCGCCTGGTCTAAGTTGAATTCCGTTGATAGTATAGACTGCTGTATTGATTGCATTTCTCGAATAGGTGTGTGCAACTTTCCCTTCAATCATGATAGTGCACGCTGTGTCAAGTATTATCATGTTCCTCCTTTCTGCAATTCCATTTTATTGAGGGGTTTTGGGTGCACTTAGTTGTCTTTTGATCCCATGTTCTTCGCAGTACTCAAGAAACTTATCAAAGGTGAATTCTCCTCCTCTATTAGATCTCAGACATTTTATCCTTAATCTAGATTCATTTTCAACTTTAGCTTTGAATATTTTGAACTTCTCAAAAGATTCAGATTTTTCTTTCAGGAACGCAACCTACATCATCCTTGAGAAATCATCAAAAAATAAAATAAAATACCTTTCACCATAGTATGATCTTGTTTGAGTAGGTCCACATAAGTTTGTATGTATTAGATCTAATTTGTTCTCTATAGAGTTATGTTTGCTTCTGAATGAGGTCCTCACACATTCCCTACACATAGTATCAACTGGTCTTGCAATACTAGGAAGGTCTCTTACTACCTTTACATTGCTTATCTTCACTATTTAGTCAAAATTGATATGACAAAGTCTCTTGTGCCATAGCCAACGGTCATCTATTTTTGCAACAAAACAACTTACTTTAGAGTTAAGCTGAAAAACATTACCTTTGGTTTTTGAGCCTGATGCAATCATGTCTCCTTTGTTGTTAATAATGCATCTATTTTTTTTGAATTCCAACTAATATCCTTTATCTAGCAAATGTCCAACACTTAGTAAGTTATGATGCAAACCATCAACATAAAGAACAACATCTATCTTGTTCTTTCCATCTAGGGTGATAGATCCTCTGCCTATGATAGGTTTGGGAGTGTTATCTCCAAATCTGACCATGCCACCTTTGTACTTGTCTAGATGTACAAATCTATCTTTGTCTCCTGTCATGTGATGTGAACACCCGCTATCTATGATCCAGTCTATTATGATGTCAACTTGTGATAATAAAGCCAATCCTTGTGCTTTCTTTTCATCTTCTATTTATATTTGATCAATCATTTTTTCATTATCCTTAATTGCAAAAAATCCAATTTCATCTTCTCCTAAGTCATCATCATTTATACCTTCCTCAACATGATAGCATTCCTTAGTATATTTGGGTTTGTAATCTAATCTGTACTTCTTGACTCTTGTAGGACACTTGGATGTAAAGTGGCCAACTTTGTTACATAAAAAACATTTGAATGGTAGCTGTCCTTCATATTTTCCTTTACCTTTTCTTTCCTTCTTAGCAATCATAGCAATCATCTCTTCTAGTTCTGTATCAACTTCTTATTTTTCAACATTACTAGTGATGCTTAAGGATTTCTTACCATGGACTGAGGCTTTGAAATTTGTTTCCATTTTAGGTTGTGTCTTCAATCTTGATATCTCAAATGCTGATATTTTACTAATGAAGGTTTCTCTTTTGAAGTCCTTTTAGAATTGCATGGTTTCATCCAAGATGTTTATCTTGCTTTCGTAATCTACTATCAATGTGGTCATCAGTTTGTCCATTATATCATCCTTTGAAATTTCTCCACCATTGTTCCTGATTCCTGAGACTGCTTCATTAATCCTTTGATTGTAAGCTCTGATGTTTTCTTCAGGTAGCATCTCTAAATTGTTGTATATTTTCTTCTATGTCTTTCTACGCATACTCTTGGCTTAGATGTCTCCTTCAAACATGTCTTCTAGGTATTTCCAAATTGAATATGCTTTGTTTGCCTTCTTGATCTCAGAAAATTCACTGTCAGATAGGGCACTGATTAGGGCTTCTTTGGCAATTGCATTTTGGGTGAAAACTTCCTTTTGTTTATTGGTAGAATCTTCTTCTGCGAGGTCCTTCAAGTTGGGAACATCAATTTCATGAGTAGCAATCTCATAAATCTCAAAACCAATGCACTGAAGATGCGTTATAATTTTGTTCTTCCAGTCAACATAATTTTCTCCCTCAATCTTAGGACTATCTTTCCTGAAGTACGCCATTTGATCTACCTTAAGTTGTTAGGCTTTCTCTCCAAGGCACTTGGATTTGATACCAATTGTTGGAAAAGTCCCAAGGGATAATTGAGAGGGGGGGTGAATCAGTTATCAACAATTTAAATTCTTTCTTCTAATTATTTATAGAATATCATAAGCACATACACATTTGAGATAACACAAAATAGAACGCAACAATTTTGGTTACGGGGAAACCAAACTAGGTAAAAACCCCGGTGGGAATTAGCACCCACAAAGAACTGTACTTGAGTATAATAATCCTTGTTAGAAGATCTTACAACCTTGTTAGGAGTTGATCTTTACAAAGCAATAAGTACAGTGACCTGGTTAAGGGTTTGACCCTATTAGGAGTCTTTTACAAATAACCTCATTAGGGGTGAGGACTCACTGTCCAAAAGCTCACTGCTTAATATGGTGAAGGATGCAACCTTCTGTAAAATATATATACACCATATATGAAAATGAACTATTTAGGTAGACTTGCTGTCTTGATCAATTCCAATGAATTGTATACACTCTCTGCTTCTTCACATAGGTCTTTATCTGATGAATGAAATGATATTACTGTCCCAAAACAATCAGCATTCTGTTCTGTCCTTTTTCTTTTCATTTCTTCTCATTCATGCTTGGTGATCTTCAAATGAACTACTATAAGTATCTTCTCCAATGATATGATCTTTTTCGGCTTTAGGAATCCATTCAATGCTTCTTTAGTTGGCAAAACCAAGTACGCAACATAATTAGAATCACGCAACTCAAACTGAATAGATGCATCACTTCACATAGTCATCTCCACCAAAATTACCCAAATGTCATGCTTCAAATGAAACATGATTGGTGCCTTTGGTTAATTAACTTATATTCACAACTAAACATGAATCTGAACATGAATATCGCATAGATAGATGCAACTGAAGAATCAATAAAATTACTGTCAGCTTTCTGAGAACAATCTTCTGAAACTATGTTTGGTAAACAGAGTAACATAACTCAACTGTTATTGAACATCTGAATGTGCGTGTATGTACATGGTATAGTAACTATGTTTGAAACATAAAAACAACCGCGCAATGCTTCCACATATCCATACTGAAAAGTGAATACAGTTCACTGATGTATACTATATGTTGTCATCAATGACAAACATACAGTCAACTATTTGAAGACCTTTGACCATGTTCCTGGTGTTAAGATTCTAAAGCTAGCATTAGTTGAGATGTCCAAACTGCTCATGTCATAACTTTCTTTGTGAATTCAAATGTATCAACACGTAAGTAGAAGAAGATTTAGGCACAAAGAGGGAGAATGAATAATGCCTTGTGATATGATTATCTTTTATCACTTATACAAAAACATCATCCTTTATATTTTTTACCACAATTGAATCAGGAAGGAACTCAAATTTATTTCTTCCTCCATACTTATGATGAGTCTCTTCCAAAATTTTAAACTTTTAAGAAAGACCCAATAAGGGTTTTATCCATTAATGTGTTTTTGGCACTGCCTAATAGGGTTATTTGTGTTAAAGATATTTATAAATATATTAAAGTAGAATTTGAAGAATATAGAAATGATATGTTAAGAATTCTGAGAATTATCCTTTAAGAGATGAGATGAAAATTACTTTTCCCTAAGTCACAAAGGCTTGGACACATGGAGTGAATTCCTGATGATAATTGAAGAAGAAGTACTTTAAAAATAGTATTGAGCAGAATACATGATGATCATAACTCGCTCGATAGGCCCTACCAGATAAGTAAAAAAGAAATCAAATAATTACGATGAACCCAGGCATATAATTAAAAAAAAGGGGTGATCGCCTTCATTTTTTTTTAACTGTGCATTGCAGAGTGGAGGCCAAAAGGATTAGGGCATCATTGTGTAGAGGGGAGGCCGAAAGGATTTTATTGCGCGAAGAGGCCTCAAAATTTTTGGAACCTAAGTGTTGGATGCTCTTCAATCCAGTGTACAACAAATTATTCTTATTGGGGATCATTACAAGTTATCACCCAGTGGCATGCCATGAGCTAGAGCGCTGGTATGTATGCATGCTCATATATGTATATTAAAACGCACATTTCTGGGTTTAGTAATAGTAATTTATGGACATCCATCAACACACACAAGTATAGAGGGTTTCTAAACCAAGGAAATGACTAGGTAGCGAGATGCACAGACCATGGATTTGTTGAATAATATCTAGAAACTTCTAGGCCAATACAATTTGTAGGTGAAATCATTGCATCAAAATAATGGATGCCATGACAGTGATATATGCAAAACGTGGAAGCTTAGGCCCGACATGTTAACTATCTAACTCATGAAATGTTCAGTTTGACACAACCCCTCAATAAAATGTGGTCTCGAGAATTGCCATGATTGCAACATGCATTCAAAATGGATGATTTGAAATGTCTTTGGAGGCTTTCAAACAAATTGCAATCTCCAAATTAAAAACCAGAAACCGCATATTTTATAAAAGAATCTCATCAATGAGGGAGTTGCCCTAATTTATGGTAAAATAAATGATAGAGAAAGTTGATAAAATTATCATAGGCTTAGCAATGTAGGCAAGGAAGCATGATTGAAAAATGCAAGATCTAGGGCATATTATATGTCATTTTGATTGTCTGTCTTTTTCTTCTTTTGTATGGTGGAAACATAATGAATACCTAATTGCATGCTTTTCTCTCATGGGGTTATGTGGAGAAGTAGGGCCAAAACCAAGATTTAATTTCTGCATAATCTGGAGAAGTAGGGTTAAAACCAACATATGCATGCCTTTACCCCTTTTCATCCACACATTAGGTGGAGGGATGCACTCCTATCCAACAACTCCCCATGTGCGCAGCCATTACAAGGCACCACTAATGACTATGGCCCTTCATTGTCCCCTCATTGTCTACAAGCCAGAATGATATAAAATCAGAATAATGTAACTCAAGCAGGCTCATTTTTTGTATCAGATGACATCTACATGGAGAAGAATATTTATAAACAATACTTAGTTCTGTCCCCACACAAAAGAAGAAACTATTCACCTAGCCTAGAAAAATTTCGGCTCCATCTCTTCCCCAATAACCGTGCCTCACAGGGATGACAGAAAGCTAGGCCAAAATTCAAGGCCCCTCTAATAGTTTGTTTCACTTTACACCCAGCCCAACATGCCCTACTCCACTCTAGTTTGTTTCTTCATTCCCATCCTCTAGTGTTTTTGCACATGGGGCAAAATTCCAAAAAATACCCCTTGGAAAGTCCATATCTTCTACCTTCTCCCCATGACTCTCCAAGCGTCACCATGTGCAATTGTCCTCATGGAAAGCCTTAACAGATGACATCTCTTCAAACAAATATAGAGAAATGACCATCACGATAACAAATAGAATAACCAACATCTAAATGACCAACACTCCTGTTGTATTCGACAGAGCCTGCACACTCATCAAACCATACTGCGCAACAATCCTTAAAACATTTTTCAGCTTCCTCTACCACCATTTACCACGGTCCTCTACTGTAGCATTTTATCAAGTTGTGATTTTTGAATCCTTTTTCCCTCCTGCAAAAGGGGAAGAAATTCATGTGCAGTAAATGAGAGAGAAAACGCCTGGAAATCCCATTTACCAACTTGTATTTCATACGTAACTAAATTAAGCCAAGCCCATCTCTGAAAATGCATAATCCTTGCCTTCCAACTGCATAGATGATTTGCAACCATTTCATTGAGTCCTTGGTGACTTAGCTACAAACGTTTTCCTTTTCATAGAGTCCTTGGTGACTTAGCTACTACAACTTATAAAGTTGATTTCAGATGAGTCTCTAATTATTTTTCTTTAAGTTTCATATACATCTTTGATCAATAGAGATGTCATAAAATATATTGAATGATGATTAAATATGAATATAGATGTAGAGAAAAAATGAGTCCAAAAATATATGACAATAGTTACAAAGTAAGAATTTCTTACCTTCCATTTTTTCTCCACTCAATTAGTGTATGCACTTATCTCACATCCAAATCTAGTTAATATAGACTCTTTTTGTGTCTCATTCAAGTTGATCATGCAAACTAATATCAAGAATTCAAATTGAACAAACATTAAGATCTAAAAAACTAATTGAAAAATAGATGACCAGAAAATCCATTTGAAACAAAGGGAATACAATTACTCTTAATGAAAGATCATACACCAAAATTGTAGTTGCACACTAATCAATATCTCACTGTGTACTTGTTTTGAATCAAAGAATTTTGGCCTAGTGTGTTTAAGGAAGTTGGAACTATTTAGTCCTCCATTATCATCAGTGCTCATCAATAAGATAATTGTAAAAATTACAATAATTTATTATATGTTTTAGCAGCCATAGTGAATAACCATGACATCCTTTTCAGATTCAGAAAAGTAATTCTTTGATTCAAACTCTATCCATGCATTTATTTTGTAAGTGTTTATCTAAGATTTCTTTGATTAGTTTGGATTTTAAGTGCAAATTCTTCATATTAAATGGTATTTTTTTTTCCTATTTTCTTATTATTTTTTTTATGAATATTGTGTTAAGTTTGATGAACATATGCATCAGTTTCTATTAAATTAAAAATATATGCACATCAGTTTCATTTCTTATTTACCCTATTGTGATTGTCCTCTAAATATTATCACCCATAATTTTTGGATAATGGCTTGAATGCAGGTGTGGATTTCAAGTTGAAGTTTCTGACTGTAGGAGGGAAAAGAATTAAGATAACAATTTGGGACATAGGTTGGTGTTTACTAAAAAATATTACCCACTGTCATACTAGTAGTAGGAGTTTTCTTAATCATTAAATGGTCATTTTTCCTTTCATACATAATTATAACATGATTTGAACTGTTGTGCTCTTTATAACAATAACTTAATCACATAATCACATAAACCTTCCAATTGATCTTCTGACTTTGATAGGGCCTTCCCTTCCTCTGGTCTTCACTGAATGTCTTCATACCGTGATTGATGATCCTTGGTGCCCCTGCACCATACTCCCCTCCTCCAAGGAAACTCTTGTCCCAAGAGTTAGGCTTATTGGTCCTCCTTACTGTCCTTGAGAAGAATCTTTCATGATACAAATTTAATTAAAGTCAACAATACATTTGGATTGAGGGGTCTCTAACATCGATACAACCAACAATCTTAGATTGTAATGCAGGGAAGAGTTTGAAGTCATTCCCGTTGTCCCTTGTAACTTGAATAGATAGAATTATGTATAATGTTTTGAAAAAAATTGATATATAATTAGATTTAATACACAATAGACAATAAGAATAAATTATTTTTTGAGGTTTAGCAGAGCATAACCAAATCAAAGAAATCATTCCAAGAGGAGGAACAAGGGTGCAATAAATTTGGAAAAGTGATATTTAGTCTATATGCAACATAATAGGAGTTGAGAGGAAATACTTCTTAACAACATAAATTTTATATGGAAACAAGGGAAGTTGAATGCCCTCATTTGAGTTGTTTATGTATCATCCAGTGAAGGAATTTGAAGAATAGATGTTTGATCTTATTCAAGCTGTCATGTTAA
>MU226832.1:3126395-3136748 GCA_018584345.1 Thuja plicata | reverse complement strand
GGACTCAAGCATAATTTGTTGAGTGTTGGACAACTAGTGGACAAGGGTTATCAACTGAACTTCATCAATGGGAAATGTTCTATCAAGAGTAAAATAGGAGACTTGATAGCATCTGGTACTAAATCTAAAGGTAATGTATTTGAACTAAACACATCTGAAGCTACTTGTTTTATTGCAAAGATTGATGAAAGCTGGTTATGGCACAAAAGATTTTGTCATGTAAATTTTGACAACATTGTGAAGGCAAGTATGACAAAAGTAGTAAGAGATCTACCTAAAATTGTTAATCCATCTAACACTATGTGTAGAGAATGTGTTATGGGAAGACAAACTTCAGCTCCTAGAACTCCACAATAGAATGGGATAGCAGAGCGAAGAAATAGAGCTATATTAGATGTTGCTAGGACTATATATTAGATGTTGCTAGGACTATGTTGCTAGAAGGAAATGTATCACATGTTCATTGGAGAGAAGCAGTTGGCACTACTATGTACACACTAAACATAATTCAGATCATAGAAGGTACAAATAAAACCCCTTATGAATTATGGTTTGATCATACACCTACTGTGAAATATTTCAGAATATTTGGTAGTCAATGCTATATCAAGAGAGATGATAAGATAGGCAAGTTTGATGCTAGAAGTGATGAAGGAATCTTTCTTGGTTATTCTACTAAGATTAAAGCATACAAATGTTTCAATATGAGATTGAGAAAACAAATTGAAAGCACCAATGTGAGGATAGATGAGAAATTTCAAATTCAGGAAAGAATGTATGATTGTGGTCAGATAACAGAAACAAAAGAATTTGATGTTGAACTTGAAGAACTTTTGATGATTGAGAATGAGATTGAAGAATAAGAACAGGAAGAAGCTACTAAAACATTGAAGACTGCAAGGTATGTCAAGAAAAACCATCCTGAAGATCAAATTATTGATGATGCAAGCAAAGGCATGATGACTAGATCTAAAGTTTGAGATGAGATCTGTTTGATTTCTCAAGCCGAACCCAAGACTACTGATGAAGAATGTAAAGGTGAATCTTGGACTAAATCCATGGAAGAAGAACTAGAGTAGATAAAGAACAATACATGGGAGTTGGTTCCAAGACCTAAAAACAAGAATGTGATTGGAACTAAGTGGGTTTTCAGAAACAAAATGGATGAGGAAGGCACACTGGTAAGAAACAAGACTAGACTGGTATGTAAAGGCTACTCACAACAAGAAGGCACAGACTACGAAGAAACATTCACACCTATTGCTAGACTGGAAGCTGTGAGACTATTCCTTGCTTATGCTGTAAATAAAGACTTCAAAGTGTATCAGATGAATGTGAAATCTGCATTCTTGAATGGTGACCTAGAAGAAGAAGTGTACATTGAGCAACCTGACAGTTTTCCTTTGACAAATGATGAAAAGATGGTTTGCAGACTGAAGAAGGCACTGTATGGACTGAAACAAGCACCGAGGGCATGGTATGCAAGATTGGATAAACATCTACTTCATCTTGGTTTCAGAAAAGGTAATGCAGATAGTAATTTGTATTTAAGAACTGATGAAGATGGAATCTTAATTATAGAAGTTTTTGTTGATGATATCATTTTTGGAGGAAATGATAAAATGAGTAAGAAGTTTGCTAAAGAAATGGAGAATGAGTTTGAGATGTCAATGATTGGTGAGATGAAAATTTTTCTTGGTTTGCAAATTAATCAGAGTAAAAATGACATATTTATATCTCAGACCAAGTACCTTAAGAAAATGTTAAAGAAATTTGGAATGGAAGATTGTAAACCTGTTGGTACACCCATGATAACAAGAAACAAACTAACTAAAAGTGATGAGACTCAAAGTGTTGGGCAGACTAAGTACAGGTCAATGATTAGAGGTCTACAATATTTGACACACACTAGACCAGATATCACCAATGCAGTTGGAATTGTGGCTAGATATTAGGCAGATCCTAAAGAAACACACTTTGCTACTGTGAAAAGAATTTTTAGATATCTGAAAGGAACAGTAGAGTATGGATTATGGTATGAAAAATTTGATGATTTTACTTTGCAGGCTTTTACTGATGCTGATTGGGCAAGTAATGTGGATGATAGAAATAGCACAAGTGGTGGTGCATTTTTCCTTGGGAAGAGATTGGTTTCCTGGTTAAGCAAGAAGCAAAATTGTATTGCTCAATCTACTGTTGAATCAGAATATGTAGCTTCTACAATTAATTGCACACAAGTTGTTTGGATGAAACAAATGCTGGAAGATATTGGAATAATTTTCAAGGAGCTAGTGGTTATTCATTATGATAACACAAGTATAGTAAACATGTCAAAGAATCTTGTAATGCACTCAAAGACTAAACATATTTCTATCAAGTATCATTTCTTGAGGGAGAAGGTAGTTTCTAAGGAGATTAAACTGAAGTACATAAGAACAAAGGAACAGATAGCAGATATATTTACTAAACCTTTTCCAAAAGATGCTTTTGAATACCTTAGAGGCATGCTTGGGGTGATGGCCCCTCCTAGTGGTAATTAAAATTATGTAGATATGCATCAGTCCAGTGGATCTTAGAGCTATATTATTCTCTGGACCTGATGTATGGATCTACTCCTTAGGGGGAGTGAACGCAGGTGAACACTATGAAGCACAGTTGGGTGATCTTGCACCTGATCAGACATGAAGATTTGAAAAAGCTACTGAAGACTACAGATGAGTTATGACACCCTTTTCCATTGCTGCCAAAGGGGGAAGGAATCTATGAGAAAATCCCTACTGTTTTGGGAAACTTATGTTGAGGATATTGAGAAGATTGTATTGACAGAGAGTAATTTTGGGTTGATGCATATGGATTTTCCCATATGTTTCCATCAATGCCAAAGGGGGAGATTGTTGGATGATATCAGTTTTGGTTACTGATCATGCTATTGATATTCATGTTTTTATCACTGATGTCAACATATATTTCTATGGAGAAGACAGACTAAGTACTTAACTGGAACGAGTGTACGGACACTGTATGGATGACTTAGAAGGATTGAAGTTGGATTTATGAAGAAGGTTGTGTCCTGACCTTACTCCTAAGGTCGCTTGACTTTATGTTACATTATGTAGAGGTTATAGTTCATTTGGTGAAGACTATTTTTCTGGACTGCAACTATGATTCTAGACAGAGAAGGTCTCTGTGTTTCGGGTATATCTTACTAAGGAAGATGTTTTAGAACTTGTGGGATTATATATAGAGAGCCGACATATGATAGTTAAATGGGTTGAGTTTGATTTCTATTTTGGTACTGATGACATTAGCTGTGGCGTGTGTTTTGGAGAAGACCTATTTCCTGGCCGATTTCAGATTTGTAACGTGTAGAAATTAATTATGAGAATGGATTGTAGATCTGGAAGTATTTTTAATGAATTGTAAATGTTTTATACTTTTTATAGGTACCGTGTGTATCTTAGCAAGGGCTTATGTAATTATTTGTATGATGGGAATCCTTAATTGGCCGACCTAGTTAATTATGTATTAGGAAAGCTTAACTGGCTGACCTAATGGGTTATTGTAAAAGGGTATATATGAGTAATCTTTTCATTTGTGAAAAGTGTGAAAGAGAAAAGAGAAATGTAGATATTTGTGAAGCTGCGAAGCTTGACTGCTGGATAGAGAGCAGTGTTGATACTTCATTGGAACTGATCAAGCAAAGATAGTTGCTACCAGATAGTTCACTGGATTGTGTATTTTCTGTATACACTTGATGCGAATTGTAAATCCTTGAGGGTAGCTTTAATGTTCTTTGGGAAGTGTGCCTTGGCAGTGAGCCTACTACTTCCTTTGACTCCTAACAGGTTCTATCTCCTAATAGGGACTATGTACTGTAATGTTGTAACAAGCTCCTAACAGGGATACTATACTCTCAGTACATTATTTGTGGGTGTTAATTCCCACCAGGGTTTTACCTTTAACAAGGTTTCCTCGACAAAAAATCTTTTGTTATGGTGTTCTCTATTTCTGTGTTATTATTTACATTTACTGGTATGGTTGATAAAGTTTAATAATCTATACTACAACTGATTCACCCCCTCTCATTTGTCTTGTGGACTGTTATTCCTAACAGACAACATTCAACCAAACATATATTTTGAATAATAATATTTATCAATATCATAGCATTCTATTTAAAAACAAAATAGAGATAAAACTTCTAGAAATACTATATCTAGGAGATTCACTAGCAAATATAGGCATATAAGTAGGAAAATTCTCTATAGTTTGGAAAAGAATCAACGATTGGTGATAAGACAATCCAATTAGGTACTAAAAAATAAAATATAAAATATAAAACAAAAGGAAAGTGTGTGGAAAATTTTAAACATTTTTGGCACAACACTATGCCCCCTATCCATGCCTTGTTCCCTTTAGCACCTTTTAGTTTCCCCCATTTTTATTGCACATCCTCCTCTATCTCTCAACAAAGGGTCATGGGGTCTTGTTGATCATATTTATTTTCAATTTTTCTCTAACCCATAGTCAAGAATGAAAATTTATGAGCGCAAGAGCCATGCTTCTTAATGGAGGGCCTCATGGTGTCATTTCTAATTTATTTCATGTTGTCTCTATTAGAGGGGGGAGGAGTATTTCCATTAATACCCTCCATCCACAACTTCCTATTGGATTGTCTTTCTTTTTATTTTAATTTTATTTTTTAATATAATAGTATAAATTTTCTTTTCTTTTTTCCTTTTTATTTTATTTAATATTCATTTATTTATTTTATTCTTACATGATTCCGATAAGGTAAACCTTGGATTTTAAGTTGATTAATGTTATTTATGTGTTTGTTTGTTTGTTTATTTATTTCTAACAAAGTAGTGTTTAGGGTAAGCATTTCTTCAAGAGGGAGAAGAAAATGAGTTAAAATAAAATAATTTGAATGGAGTGAGATAATACTTGATAGGTCAATGGTAAATTTTTATATTAATGAAAAAAATTCCAATCTATGGGAATTATATCTCTATTGGTATAACTAAGTTCTAACGTTCATGGTTTGTTCATAGCATAGGTTTCCCATAACTAGTAATGTATGTTCATTGAACAAAACAACACATATGAACACTTGAGTTACTTGAACATGCCTAGAATAGATCACTTAAATCATCTAGAAGCAATTTTGTTTCAATCTTAAATAATATAGTCCACTCAATTCAAAATGAAAACTATCCTTCAATAATTAGGAATTTGCAAGGGGATAGGTATTGTTGTACACCTTGCACAGTCTTACATCTCAAATTAACTATGTAATATAAATTGTGACATTGTAAAAATTTGTTCATATGGAAAATAAAATCCCACTTGGATCAAAACTTAATATTCTACAAGTAACACTCTTTGGCATGTGGCATTGGTGTTCAGATGGTTACAAGAAGTCAGTAGATTAAGGATAAATAGGTGGACCTGACTAACATCTTTGATTGGCTATTTATAATTATAGGGGTCAAATCGTTCAATGGGAATTATATTTTTAAATGTGGAGGCATCAATTGTGGAGAGGCATATATGGATTAAATACATTCACTTGGACATGACTTTGACTCATAATTTTTTAGGCCATTATTTTTTATTAAGTAAGACAGGTTTTACAGGGTTCCTGAAACCTGAAACAAAATATTTAGAGATAAAACATTAAAAACAACATAAGAGAGTACGGAGCTAAGAGCAGAGCAGGCCTAAAAGGCCAGAACAATTCATGGTTTCCTAACTCTACTTTGCCTATATATAACTCTTTGGATTGCAATTATATAGTAAAATCATCTAAGGCTATGTTGTCATATTTCTTGTTGATTTAGAGCGTCTACCTCATTGAAACACAAAGGGCTTGATATTGTATTCTAACATGTTGTTAATTAAAACATTGGGTATGGTTCTTTTAGAGTCTAGAATTTATTCCTAACAAGGGTTCTCAAGGTATATATGATGCTACTCATTTTTTGATTGTTTAACTCTTCCATTCTTTCTCATTCTTTATAAGTTATTTATATGTTAAAAGTCTACTAAAATTTACATGTATTGAAAAACTTGGAGTACCCTCTATTGTAGGAAAATTTGACATGATCATCATCATAAGTAAACTCATACAATCACTTCTCCTAAAATAAAATTAACTTCCTAGAAGAAGCCTAATACACCCCAAGGTTTATGGTACCAAGTCATGGTAGCAAATGATGTCTAAACTATCTAAGTCATTGTCCCTTCTACATAGGTCTATATTAGAAATACATTGGAATACAATAGTTTCAAGATAAATTTGTTAGCCAAATAATTAATTATGTGTTGATTAAAAGGTTTTTTATTTAAATTAGATTATAAAATTAATCTAATATTTTTTGCCTTCAAATTATTATTTCATGTTTGACTAATTTACTATATTATGACAACTAAATATATTGTTTATTTTGATTAGATAGTAATAATATAATATGTAAATTAATTGAATATGTTCATCATTCTTAAGATCTACTCTTGAATTAATATTTCTTCTTTAATATCCAATTTCATTAGATAAATTATACAAAACTAATAATAAAATAAATTAATCACATGATATATCAGAAGAAAAATTTAATTAGACACCTAAAAAATTATAATATTGAATTCAATGCAACTTATTATAAGATCAAGTTAACTTATAATGTTAAACTTGCAATGAAGTAAGAGAAAATCTAAAATCCCAAAAGAATAAGATAGTTAAGAAGGCAATAATTGAAGATCTAGAATGTAATGCATGTCACTACCAAGTAAGAGAAGGTTCGGTTACCAACTTAAGAAGATACTCTAAAATAGAATGATACTTGAAGAAAATATCTACCACTATGCCTTAGAATAAATAAAAATGTAAAATACACTAGGATTTGGGGTTTGAGGTTCACATCTATACTTAGTGGAAATTAGAAGTAATAAAAATGAGCTTTTAAAACCTAATGCATTCTTTCAAATAGATAAGTGATGATCAAGATTATGGAATATCTAATTTCTTGGTACTAATGTAAAGAATCCCCAAAGTTTTATGAAGAAGATATAGACTAGGACTTAGTTTAATGAAGGATGTGCATGAGTGCACATTGAGAATAAAGCATAAAACCTACTACTTCTGAGGTAGGTCATTAGCTACATCTCCAAAGTCCTAGACCTAAAATCTTTTGAGGAAAATGAAAACCAAGGAAGGGGACTCAATCTTACCAATTTTAGTGTACCAAATTAGATGGATTATTCAAGCATTGAATAAAAAAATTTCAAAAGAAAATGAATAACAAGGATCTAGCTTTCAAATCATGATCTATGGCATTTGATTAATTAGATCACCAAAATCCTTGAATCAAAATATTGAAGACTAATGACAATTGTGAATCAAATCTCATTGATACTACCTACTTGATACCAAATTACTTACATCTCTAAAGTTATAAACAAAAAAAATTATAAACTCCAACAAGAATTAAAATTGAAGTTTATTTTCTATAAGATACTTGAGTAATCAAATCCTTGAGTTTTTGAACTTGAAAATATGAAAGCTAAACAAGAGTAAAGGTTTTCCCATAATGAATAATTTTAATATCTAATCATAGAAAACCTTGATTTTTTTAAAGATCTAAATGAAAGTATGGTTTAGGTTCTCATCATGGCAAGAACTAAAATGATGAAGGGGATGAAATTTATTGAAGCCCCAAAGCGCAGCTAGGCTTAAAAATATAAGTACATTAACATAAGATTGAATCCATGTGCCTTAGAAAGAATTGGGAAATGAAGAGGCTAGGCACATAACGACTCTAAGTATTGAGTTAAAGATGGAAGTTTAAAATCCAAAAATAAAGTAAGTTTGCGAGTTTAGGAAAATTGATGAGCAAGTACTGTATTAAGGAAAATTGAAGATATTTAACAGCTCATGAAATACTTGAAAAAGAGACCTCAAATACTTGGGAATTCAAAATGGTGGTTTAGTTAAAAGATACTAAGGATGGAAAATCATCTTCTTGGATTTAGATGAACAACTTCTTGAGGAACGAATGATCAAAACTACTTCAAAAAAAGGGTAAATAGAGGAACCCAAAACCAAAAGAAAGAAAAGAAAAGGGGGTTCTTATTTTGTTTGGGTATAATAGGGTGTGTAATGTGAGGAACATACTCCTCATACAATTAAGGAGGATTTGTAGTATATTTCCTTTCAAATATTATCATTTTTGTCTTGTGGTGCAATTTTGAGGGGCATGGGATTGATATAGTTCAATCTCATAGTGCACAAAATGAGTCCATAATTAATACATCCAATTTCAAATCCTAAATTCCTGCTAACATTTTACTAACCAATATGAACCAACTTAAAACATGTTTATGCAACATGTTACTATAGTTTGGTATTTAATGATGTTTATTGTTCTAATAATACATATGGTGGATTTTAGAAATAAAAATAACATGCAAAACATACTTCAGTTTTATAGCTCAGACAAAGAACTGCATGTTGGTGAATTTTATCTTTGGTATTTCTCATCAAATTTAACTTAGCTAGTTAAAGGGATTTGACCTACAAGAACCTATTCACCTATTGGGTCAAAAAATTCTTGAATTATGCATCTCTAGCTAACACATTGATGTAGCCCAATACCCTTAAGAGAAATTACTCAGAAGATACACAACACAAATGTTCCAGAATTTGAATTCTTCATTAACTTCTCCAACTTACTCTGCCTCTACAATGAAATAAAACTCCTACTTATTACAATTCCAAAAATTACCATATTTGGCAGATTTTTAGGAAAAATAGATTTTTTCCATTTTTGGTAATTTTGAAAACTCATCCTATGAATCCCGATTTTTCCCAAGAAAAGATCCCAACTATGGCAAGACGAATTGCCAACTAACCCACGAAATCAGAAAAATGATTTCGGATTTATTACAAAAAACAAAACTCAAAAAACTAGAAAGAAATAGAAAAAAGCCAATTTTGGATGTCAAGATGAAATTTCAGACTCCCAAAAAAGGCCGAAACGACCACCAACAGAGCTGGCTAAGTTAGAATTGCCATTAACTCTTCTTCACGAATCTGCTTGTAAAATTTCAGCCAAAACCCACATCCGAGTCAAAAGTTATAACACTTTGAAGCTCCTGCATCACACATCAACACATTCAACTATTGTAAAGCTCATGACACAAATCAATCATTATTTCCACATGACACAAATCAATTATACACACTAGATCAAATTTGTACTAATCAAAATTGACTCCATAACGATAAAGCGGGAGGCAATCAAGTTTACTAAAACATATTTTATCATCATTTCAACACGACACAAATCAATTTTACACATTAGATCAAGTTTGTCCTAATCACAATTTACTCCATAACAATAAAGCGAGAGACAAACAAGTTTATTAAAACACATTTTATCATTATTTCCACATGACACAAATTTATCTTATACATTAGATCAAATAAATCGTAATCAAAATTCACTCCATAACAGCTGAAATTAAATATACCTTTTAAAGACTACACAAACTAAAACACGTCGTTTTCTAAATAACATTAACTTTTCCAAAACAAATATGCCTAACCTCTTCATATAAATTTTGCACATTAACACAATTTCGAATCCAACTTTTTTCCCCTTACAACACAAATCATTAGATCCCATAAAAACCATTGACAAGGAAAACAAAATATGGCTAACCTCTTGATGTAAATTTTGTCCAATGCGACAATTTCTGAGCTAGTTCTTTTTTCCTTACAATATTAATCATTAAATCTCATAAAAACCATTGTCTAAACTCCAAATTTGAAAAACTTCGCATGAAGTGCTTTTATATAACCAAAAGACCTGTCAACGTACATCAACAGACAATTGATGCTGCCACGAAGGAGACGACATGATGGCAGCTCGAGAATATCGAGATTCCCAGAAAGACCATCTTGTACTCCTCGCTCACACAATTTCTACTCTCCTCCTCACAACTTCCCACAGCATCCTCTCCATTGGGACGAATTTTCTGAGGACCGACATTATTTCTAAGATATATATTAGTAAATTCCATGGCATATCCACAACATAGCAGAGAATGGAGGAGCTCAAACACTTCCCTGGGTTTCGTTTCCACCCCACTGAGGAGGAATTGGTGGGCTTCTATCTTCGACGCAAAGTGGAAAAGAAGCCATTCAAAGTTAGTGTTATCAAGGAGCTTGATATCTATGCTTTTGAACCTTGGGAACTTCCTGGTAAGAGATTGGAAACTGCTATCATTTTGGGTTTAACTAATCTTAGAAAATGTTGTTGTTGTCAAATTTGATTGTGTAAGTTTTGT
>MU226832.1:3091031-3107147 GCA_018584345.1 Thuja plicata | reverse complement strand
TATGGCTTTCTACTGGTTCCTTGACTTTCCTCCTTAACTGCACTTTGGCTGTTGTTGTTGTTGCAGTCTCCTTTGTTCCTGTTAATGTATGTTAACATGTTCATTGTGACTCTGCTTTGTTGTACCAAGGGCCAGCACCCTCTTGCTGCTTATTTTAATCAAAAACATTAAATGATTCTTCTTTAAAAATTACACAAACTAAAACACATTATTTTCTAAATAGTATTAAATAGATTATGAAATACATCATTAACATTTCTAAAACAAAATATGCATAATTCGGATCCAACACCCTTTCCTTCCAATATTAAACATTATATCTCAGAAAACCATTGACTAAATTCCAAATTTGAATAATTTAACTTTGCCTGAATTACTTCGATAAAACCAAGACATGTCAACCCACAACAACTGACAGTTGATGCTGCCACGAAGAAGGCGACTCGAGAATATCGAAATGCCTAGAGATTTCCCCGCGCCCAGCTAAGAAACATCATTTTGTACTCGTCGTTCAGACAATTTCTACGCTCCTTCCTCACAACTTCCCACAGCATTCGGAGGAATTTTCTGAGGACCTGCATTGTTCACTTTACTAAGATATATTAGTAAGTTCCATGGCATACCCACAACATAGCAGAGAATGGAGGAGCAACAGCTCAAACACTTTCCTGGGTTTCGTTTCCACCCCACTGAGGAGGAATTGGTGGGTTTCTATCTTCGACGAAAAGTGGAGAAGAAGCCATTCAAAGTTATTGTTATCAAAGAGCTTGATCTCTATGCTTTTGAACCTTGGGAACTTCCTGGTAAGAGATTGGAAACTGAGATCATTTTTGGGTTTAAGTAATTTTGATAATATTGTTGTTGTTTTGCATCAGTTTTTTAAAATTAATGTTTCAGATTAGATTTTATGATTCTTTATTAGAATGCTAGAGAATTCAAGAAGATGAAAGATTTTAACATTTATGTTTCAGATTTTATATTCTATAATTTATCATCTGAATGTTAGAGAATTTAAGGAAATGCATGTTTGTTATCTTCTTGAACTCTCTAACATTCTTATGCAAAACAAAAAAAATCAAATAGCATTATCATTGATAATTTTACTGTGCAGCATTCTGTTTTTCTTAAAATGAGTTGTTGAATGCAAGGTTATGTCTGATTGAAAGAGAGAAGCACTTGTGATGTTCGGATGTTAGAGAGATGAACAAGGTGAAAGGGGAGGGTTTCATTTTCCATTTTCTTGAGTGTTCTAATATCTTGATGATGGTTTATGGAATATAATCTGAAAAATTAATACTATCAAATTTTCACAATCAAATGGAAAACAGTAACAATAGTATCATAGATTGCAAAAAACTGACCATATTAATATTTATATTGATAATTATATTATTTAGTTCTTTATTTTTTTTTGTGAAAATTGTTTGTTAGTTCAAGGGGTTTAGCTTTGTTGGTTGAAGCAATGAGTTCTTATTGTGGAGACCCTGGTTCAAAGCTCAAGAGGGACATCTTTGTGGAATTCTCAGTTCTGATTCTTGGTCTTGTATTGGTTGTCTTTGTCTCATTGTAAAAGGTGGATTTATAAGTTGTGACTCTTGGTCTTCCATTAGTTGTTTCTAGTGTTTGTGACCCTTGGTCTTCCAATCGTTGTTTCTAGTGTGGCTCGTATTTGGCTTAGTTTGATGGTTGAATAAAATGTTTGTAATGCTCGAATGAACATAAGATTTGTAAACGATCTATAATCAACTAGAACAGGATGATTGTAGCCGCAACAAACGTCTATGGATCAGGTAGAGAATTTCATACAGAAGGACACAAAAGACAAAATTCAGTTATGAAGAACAAGATTCAAGGCTACCGAGCATAACAAAGGTATTAATCAATCACTATAGGTGATACATATACATTGTGAACTTACAGGATCTGTATTTAGCAATTCAAAATTGCATACTATCAGGTCAACAAGTATTTTTGACTACTCTCTAGCAATTGTAGAAACTAGAAGAAATCCTTTAAGAAGGTGGACTTATCAGTCTTTATGTAAATCTCTTAACTGAGTGCACACTTAACAGTGTTTGCTAAATCTCTTAACCAAGTAGACCTAACAAGTCTAAAATGTTACTCCTAACAGGGTAAGATCATCAAAAGTGATCACACTTGTAGCCTTAACCGACACCTTCCATTCTATAGATAATTAAGCTTTGTGGGGTTCATCCCCACAGCAGTTTTTACCTTCTAACATGGGTTTTTTGCATTACCAATTCTTGTGTCACGTGTACTTACTTTTCATGAATGTTTCTATGAATGTTTAGATGCAATTAAGTTTATTTTGATATTACATGCATAAGGTTTAAAAGCATCAATGGTCGGTAATGCAAGAATAGAGTATTAAGGGTTAATTGATAAAAAAATTTAAGGGTATTGATTCACCCCTCCCCTCTCAGTACACACCATTCCATTATTCCAACAAAATGGTGTTGGCTACATGGGTTCCTAGGGAGAAGATGGACATATCTCACCTGAAATATAAGCTTTCAGACTCTTGGAGGCATATCCCTTCAGTGGGTCATCATCATGTGCATGGCACAAGGGGTGGCAGAGGTGGTAGGCATCGTGGTTGAGGCTGTGATAGAGGAAGCCTTTAAGGGTTAAAGTTGTGGGTGTTTGACTTGGCAATGTGCTTGGTCATGAGGTTATGAAGCTTGAAATTTTCTACAATTTTATGAGAAGGCACCCAGCTTTTTGATTCTTTGCTCAAATTTTGATATTGTGTTGATCCAAATTTTGTAATTTTGAATATTTTCGCACTTTGTAATTTGTAACTATGAAGGGTTGTATGTTGTGGGTTGTAGGAGCTAGGGTTTGAACTAGGGTTTGAATATGTGTGTGTGTGTGTGTGTGTGTGTGTGTGATACTGCTCAATTTGTTATGAACACCTTTCTTGCAAAGGGGAGATGGGTGATCAAGTTTTTTTATATTGTTGTATGAACTCTAGTTGCAGTCTAGTTTTGGTTTGTGGGGTGGTGCTCTGAGATTATATCTTTGATGTAAATTATTATTATTACAAATAAAATATAATACCAAATTTAGCGACCAAATAAAATATTTTAACTAATATAGAAAAATTTATATTTTTATATAAAAATTTAATTTTTTTATTTTTCAAATTTAAATCCTACATATAATTTCCTATTGGCTTATCTCTTGAACCTCCATGTAGGTGCAAGTTCTAGTTTTAGAATTTTTGTCCTTTATTACATTGTCTTGTGAACTCTACCAACATATCCTTAGATAAGTCTTAATTTTTATATCTTTACATCATGACCTCTTATTTTCCAATATCTTTAACTAGTCTTTATGTTTCCATTATGTTTAAATGATTGGTGGCAAGCAATCCTTTTATAAGTGATTCACTCATTAAGTTTTTATCATAAAGATAAGATCACATTATCTAGAGAAAATTTATGTCATAACATATATGTACCCTCTACTCCTTTAGGATATAGTCATTATCTTTTCTTCCCTTTTCGATACACTCGTTACACTTATCCATTATTCTCATACGGTTTCTACTTCTTCAATGGATAGTGATAAAAATACGTCTAATTATATATATATTTTTACCTTTAAGAACCTTTTCACCATATTATTTAAATAATTACACACTTTTTTAATGGATATTCATGGTGTAGCCCAATATTCTAATGATACACTTATAGCTGATACTTTATGTGATGAGGTTACTTCTCGTGTTAGTGCACCTAACATAATTATGACTAGTGTTATACTATTCCCTCTCTATGATATGATGATCATATAAATATGGCCTATGTAAATCATAATGTCATAATTTTGATGCTAGTTTATATGCATCCACTCCTACACTTTATTTTCCATGTCAATCCACCCCCTCGAAACTTATTTTTCATGGTTATCTTATATTACATACATGAAATGAACCAAAGGAGATATAATAAAACAACCAAAGTATAGACCCATTAAAATATATATTTTGGAACTAATACTCTCATAAAAAAAAAAAAAAAAAGTTTAGAAGAAATCCTTAGCTAAAATAGTTTTGTCTAATGCAACACCTAATAAAGCTAACAATATACTAAGGTTGATTTTCCATTATAAATTTAAAAACTTATTTTCCCTTTATTAGTTACTTCATTCCGAATTTATTCCAAAGAATATACCAATCCACATTTTCATCAAATATAAGCACACTTAAATCAAAGAATTTTAATCGATAATGGATACATGTACATACATACATGTAATACATACATACATGTAATACACACATACATACATAGATACATAGATACATACATACATTCATGCATGTTATGTGTGTGCACGCATGCATATGTATGTATGTGTGTATAAATATGCATGTACACATAGACACACGTATATATAATATTTTTTAGATATCCTAAACTTTATTATTTTTTGTGTCAAAATTTATAAATATGTGGTCACATTTGGATGGATAATGAAGTTGGGACTTGGAGACAACATTCAATAAGTGGGTATAAATTATTTAAAGAAAGGAGAATATTGCATTTATATACAAGCACACTTCCTACTTTATTTTAGTTTCATTAGTTGCACGTAAATATATATCATGAATTGATCAATGTAAAGATAAAATAATTTATGTAGCTGGTGGACAAATAGAGAAGCTCGTTCATTTTTGAAAGACTAGAAAAAAAAGTAGACATTATATTTCCAGAGTCTATAGTAAATATCTAGTGTGTTCTTCTAGATTCAACTGTGTGGATTTTATTGGCATCAATGTTTCAGATCATACTCAATGATCCATCATCAGGATGAATATATTTCTGTAACTCTCTTTCATCCTAATGACGGATCATTGAGTATGATCCAAAATGTTGATTCCAACACTTGAATCTAGAAACATACACTCTATAGTAAAAGAATTATTAATCAATAAAGATCAGTAAAAAGAAACAAGAGCTAGTATGCTCAACAAAAAGAAAAAAATTAAAGAAGAAAAGCATCATTTGATTAGGGCTCACTTAAAACCCTCTTGCAATCTCATATGTCCTCTATATAAATCTCTTCTAATTTTTTAGAGAACTTTGTAAGAAAATGTCCCTAGTCACTAGCATTCCAAAACATCATCTACTTAGAAGCTAATTTTGCTAAATGATTTTCTACCTTGTTCCATTCTCATGAAATGTGGTAGAAGGTCATAAAATCCAAATAAGTACAATGTTTCAAAATCTATTTGACCACCAAGGATAGTTATCTTTTGTTCCCTCCACCTGCTACTTAGTCAACATATCAATAACTATATATGAATTAGATTTGAATACAAATTATCTTTTTCCATATAAGGGCACAACTTCTATCAAAAGAATAGAGGTTAGAAAGAGCTTCCATAACTTGTTAGTATTTTAACCTTTATATAATAGAATAATAAACAAACATTATCTCCACCAACTTAACCAAACCTTGCACACCCAAGATTACCTCATGATAAACCATTAGTATTTATCTGGGACACACCAGGAGGAGAATATTGCATTTATATACAAGCACACTTCCTATTTTATTTTAGTTTCATTAGTAGCACATAAAAATATGTCATGAATTGATCAATGTAAAGATACAATAATTTATGTATGTGGTGGATAAATAGAGAAGCTCATTCATTTTTTAAAGACTAGAAAAAAATTTAGACATTAGATTTCCAAAGTCTATAGTAAATATCTAGTGTGTTCTTTTGCATTCAACTATGTTGATTTTATTGGCATCAATATTTCAGATCATACTCAATGATCCATCATCAGGATGAATATATTTCTATAACTCTCTTTCATCCTAATGATGGATCATTGAGTATGATCCAAAATCTTGATGCAAATAAAATCCACACACTTGAACCTAGAAACATACACTCTATAGTAAAAACAATATTAATCAATAAAAATCAATAAAAAGAAACAAGATCTAGTACATGCTCAACAAAAAGAAAAACTTTAAAGAAGAAAAAAACCATTTGATTAGGGCTCACTTAAAACCCTCATGCAATCTCATATATCCTCCATATAAATCTCTTCTTATATTTGAGAGAACTTTGTAAGCAAATGTCCCTAGTCACTATCATTCTAAAACACCATCTACTTAGAAGCTCATTTTGCTAAATGGGTTTCTACATTGTTCCATTCTCATGAAATGTGGTAGAAGGTCATAAAATCCAAATAAGTACAATGTTTCAAAATCTACTTGACCACCAAGGATTGTTATCTTTTGTTCCCTCCACCTATTGCTTAGTCAACATATCAATAACTATCTATGAATTAGATCTCAATACAAATGATCTTTTTCCATCCAAGGGCACAACTTCTCTCCAAAGAATAAAGGTTAGAAAGAGGTTCCATAAAATTGTTAGTATGTTGACCTTTATATAAGAAAATAAGAAACAAACATTATCTCCACCAACTTTACCAAACCTTGCACACCCAAGATTACCTCTGGATGAACCATCAATATTTATCTGCAGCACACCATGAGGAGGAATTGACCAATTTCCATCCCAGTGGACCTTTCTCTTAGCCTATTGACCCACCATAAAAAAGGGAGACCTCATACCACATCTTACCAGACCCAACCTTTGAATGAAAACCAAATACTCAAATCCACATGGATTGAAAAGCCACATTTTTATGATAATATTCTCCTAAAAAACACTAATAATTCACATCCATAGTTAATGACTCATAATTTTCTTATCCTAAAAAATCCTTGTATTCCTTTCCAACCAGTTTTTCCGAAGAACAAAAGAAGTTCCTATATTCCAAGCAATATGCAGATAAGGAATCTTAGATAGTGAATTCACCAAAACAACCTAGAACTCAATTAAGGAGGATGCATGGAAACAAGTGTTATTCCAAATCTCCCACCAACAATTCCAAATTTCCTTAGAGAACAAATATAGGAGGAAAATATGTGAAGAGAATTCCTCACTATTACTCCACCTAACACACTTCTAATCACCTTGAAATCCTCTCTTTCTCAATTTATCCTACATATGGACCAAGAAAACTTGTTCTACACCTTAATCTACCATGGAACCCCAATTATCCTATGAATCTCTCTATCCAACTCGTGATATCTCAAAGAAACCAAGAATTTTCCTTTCAAATCAGGGTTGAAAGAAAGGATATCTCTCCCATCCAAGGAGTTACAATCTCTATCTACCTAAATCTTTCTAAGATTCTAACAATTCTCCTTAGATCCCCTAGAGGTCACTCATACAATTATTTCCATCTAAACACTTCAACTTACCCTAGAATGAGAGAAGTTTTGTAAATTTCCACCTTAATCCAACCTACCTCAAGAAAATTATTACACAAAGATCATATGTGAATACATTAATATGATTAGAGGGGTACCCTCTCAGGAGTCAATCTAGAATTAAGCTTCTTAGCATCTATTGTAAATCTAAAATAGTCTTTACTTGATTATTTTAACAAATCTTTTGAGAATGCTCTAAATTGTAGAGCCTTTTCTGTCAATACTACAACAAGGAACACCGGTACATTCCATTCCTCTCAGATACTTTCATGGTCTTGATGGAAATACCACCTCCTTTAGAGCTTAGCCAATGAGGCCTAACCATTAAGACTAGTATGTCAAAGACCAAGAACCCCTTCTTGTTTTGATCCATAGATAAAATCACTCTTAACCAATCTTGATTTCTTTGAAAGAAATTTTTTAGCACATAAGAATTGTCCGGAGAGGGTGTCAATCTCATGGATGAAACTAGAAGGAGACACTTGAACAAAAAATCTATACAAAAGGAGAGGTTGAATCACAAAATTTAGAAGAGTCACTCTCATAGTAGTAAAAAGATACCTGCAAGTCTAATGAGTAACTTTCATTCAAAATAGATATAAAACATCTTGCCAAAACCTATTGGGTGTAGAGAAGCTATAGAAAAAGGGCCACCAAGATACACAAAAGGAAGAGCACAAATATAGAATCTAAGAATCCAAGCTTGATAAACATAGCCTTCTCTTCAGAGGTTTCCATGGAACGAATAGCCTCAATTGCAATCATAAGCCCATCCAAAATTTGTCCATGAAGAACAAAAGCCCCTTTCTCCTCTAAAATTAAAGAGCTAAGCCATAACTTAAGTCTCTTTGTAATCAGCTTCGTAATAATTTTGTAGACTACATCGCATTGAGCTATAGATCTAAATAGGTTCAAAGAATCAAATCCTTCTCTTTTTGGAATAAGAGTAAGGATCATAATATTTATGGCTTTCAACATCTATTTATTCTTTTGTGATTCCATAACCATTTCTAGAAGGTCTAGTTTGACAATATCCCAAAACTCTTGGTAAAGCTCTAAAAAGCCACTAGTCCAAGTGTTTTATTGATTTGCATATAGATAAAAAAATTTCTCTAATTCATTCAAAGTGATGGGTTTGTTCAAAGAATCATTCCTCTTTGTACAAACCAATGAGGGAATTCATTCCAAAAATATAAGATCTTCTTCCTCCCTTGTTAGAGGAGAGTATCCTTAGTAAACAAAGAGAAATAGTAATGAATCATCTCTCTCAAAATCTTCCTTAGGGAAGAGAGATGATTCATTTTAGAGAACTTGAGAAAGGTAATGAAATTCCCATGCTCCTAAAACGTAGTGTTATTATCTCCTTGTACAACTAGTCAATACAAGACTTTGTGCTTCCTAAAGATTTCTTCATGCAATTACCATTCCTCAAATTTTTTTATAGCACCTTCTTATAAATGGAAGAAATCCTATGATAAACCATAATCCCAAATTTGATGAGTAGTTACATCCATACAAGATTGGGTAGCTACTTTAACCATCAAAATATTTCCATAGCACTGCCTATTCCATCTTTTAAACATAAATATTAATAAATTGAAGCCTCTTGAAAAATGAAAACATTACTATCCTAAACACAAGCTTCCATTTGAACGACCATTTGAATATACACTTTTGTAAAGAAGAATCTTAAAAATAAAATTGACTTCATAATAAATGAGATTAAATGATTCTTCTTTAAAAATTACACAAACTAAAACACATTATTTTTTAAATAGTATTACATAGATTATGAAAAACATCATTGACATTTCTAAAACAAAATATGCATAACCTCTTAATGTAAATTTTGTAAATCACTACAAATTCGGATCCAACACCCTTTCCCTTCCAATATTAAACATTATATCTCAGAAAACCATTGACTAAATTCCAAATTTGAATAATTTAACTTTGCCTGAATTACTTCGATAAAACCAAGACATGTCAACCCATATCAACTGACAGTTGATGCTGCCACGAAGAAGGCGACTCGGAATATCGAAATTCCTAGAGATTTCCCCGCGCCCAGCTAAGAAACATCATTTTGTACTCCTCGTTCAGACAATTTCTACGCTCCTTCATCACAACTTCCCACAGCATTCGGAGGAATTTTCGGAGGACCTGCATTGTTCACTTTACTAAGATATAATAGTAAGTTCCATGTCATATCCACAACATAGCAGAGAATGGAGGAGCAACAGCTCAAACACTTTCCTGGGTTTCGTTTCCACCCCACTGAGGAGGAATTGGTGGGTTTCTATCTTCGACGCAAAGTGGAGAACAAGCCATTCAAAGTTAGTGTTATCAAGGAGCTTGATCTCTATGCTTTTGAACCTTGGGATCTTCCTGGTAAGAGATTGGAAACTGAGATCATTTCTGGCTTTAAGTAATTTTGATAATATTGTCGTTGTTTTGCATCAGTTTTTTAAAATTAATGTTTCAGATTAGATTTTATGATTCTTTATCAGAATGCTAGAGAATTCAAGAAATTGAAAGATTTTTAACATTTATGTTTGAAATTATATTCTATGATTTATCATCCAAATGTTAGAGAATTTAAGGAAATGCATGTATGTTATCTTCTTAAGCTCTCTAACATTCTTATGCACAACAAAAAAAAAAAAATGCAAAACAAAAAACAATCAAATAACATTACCATTGATCATTTTACTGTGCAGCGTTCTTTTTTTCTTAAAATGAGTTGTTGAATGCAAGGTTATGTCTGATTGAAAGACTGAAGCACTTGTGATGTTCGGATGTTAGAGATCTGAACAAGGTGAAAAGGGGAGGGTTTCATTTTCCATTTTCTTTAGTGTTCTAATATATTGATGATGGTTTATGAAATGTAATCTGAAAAATTAATACTATCAAATTTCACACAATCAAATGGAAAACAGTAACAATAGTGTCATAATAGATTGCAAAAATCTGATCATATTAATATTTATATTGATAATTATATTATTTAGTGCTATTTTTTTTTTCTGAAAATGGTTTGTTAGTTCAAGGGGTTTAGCTTTGTTGGTTGAAGCAATGAGTTCTTATTGTGGAGACCCTGGTTCAAATCTCCAGAAGGACATCTTTGTGGAATTCTCAGTTGTGACTCTTGATTTTCTATTAGTTGTTTCTAGTGTTTGTGACCCTTGGTCTGCCATTCGTTGTTTCTAGTGTAACTCGTATTTGTCAAGCTCGAATGAACATAAGATTTGTAAACGATCTATAATATATAAAATGGTTTGTTCAATACAGAGTTATGTCTGATTGAAGGAGAGAGGCAGTGGTTTTTCTTTGTTAAACCTCGTGGGCACAACGATGGAAGACCCAACAGAATCACTACTGTAGGCTTCTGGAAGGCCACCGGATCAGATAAACCTGTTTATAATCAGTCTAATTCCACACTCATTGGGTTGAGAAAGACTCTGGTTTTCTACAAAGGAAGGGCTCTCAAAGGCGACAGGACTGACTGGATAATGAATGAATACAGACTTCATCCGGTAATACACGCTATATTATTTTTGTTAGAAACTTTTCTATGATTATTCTATTATATAATTATTCTATTATATAATGAAGGTTTGGTTTTTATATTAGTATAGATATCTTAATATATTTATTTTTGTGCTGTTTCTTAGTTTGATTGTGGATGTTTAATTATATCAATATTTTAGATCATGTTCAATGGTCTATCGTCAGAAAGTTAAATAGATAAGATCTTTCTATTCTTGAATTTTGTAACATTTCGATGATGAATCTAACTCATGATGTAAATAAACACACACAATCGAATTTAAAAACAACATAAAAATATATTATAGATTATTGAAAACTGATATATTTAAATACATCAATCTAAAACATATCAAGAAATATGAAATCGGAACTGTTTCTATTTTACCTTTAGAACTATTCTATTTACTATATATGAAAACGTAAATTTGATGTACTTCATATATTTGAAATATTATGTTTTTGACTTATAAATGGAAATAAAATTTGAGATAAAAGAAAAGATTTTTCCTTTCTCCTCATCGAAACATAAGTTAAAAAAGCTCTACTTAATTGAACATGATTTCTCTATCTCTTTTCAATATCCTTGTTACGTAAGATCAGTTGTTGATGTGTTGATTGGTTTGACATCGCAGAGTGTGAATGAGAATGGAGGAAGTGTCAGACTGTGTAGGGTGTACAAAAAGGCAACTTCTATGAAGTCTCTTGACAGTCGAGCCACAAGTCAAGTTGAGAAAAGAGTTAATAATTGTGAAAATACAGTTTTGAGCTCCTCTGTGATGGCAAATGAGCAGTTTCAGGCCAATTCAGCACATTGTTTTGCATTTTGTAAGGAAAACATATCAACCACCAAAGTGGAATCGGGAGTGAGTGAGGAGGATTTAAAGTGGTTGTGCTGGGATGGAAGGTCGCCCATATTCTAAAATTACTAATTTCCAATTTTTAATACATGTAAATGAGTATGTTGTGTCATTTTGCTTAAGCAAATTGATGTTTTAACAACTGATCTTCATGTGCACTTAAATGGCTTTCTCTGAATGTCAGTTTTGTTTCGACTAAAGTAAACTGTACTGTTTTTAGTGTTACTTCCATATATCACAGATGAGGAAAGCTTTCTCTCATCTGTCCAGAACGTTTCTTGCATATTAGTACTGGTTCCTTAGCATATAAGGCTTGTGAGATAGAAGAAATGGTCATAGTTTTTCAACTCTTATTTTTATATATGCTATCATTCTTATTTAGTTTTAAGTTTAGCTTAATGGAACATCTCAATATAATTATATAGTGATAAGTGTATGTTTAATATATATATATATATATATATATATATATATATATATTTTTTATNCTTAATGGAACATCTCAATATAATTATATAGTGATAAGTGTATGTTTAATATATATATATATATATATATATATATATATATATATTTTTGATGTTTTGATTAGATAAATACTAGAAGGGTATCAATACAATTGTTCTTATTATTTATTAATTCTCAAGTATTTTATTTTATATATGTTTTTGTATATTTTTGTATATTTATCATTTATAATTTATTCATCAACTTATATTCAGATCTAGATTCATATATTCAATAATTCCTTCACAATCGACACTTTTATTTCTTGAAGATCAATCTCAAGTAGACTGGCCAAAAAGTTTAAAATGCAAATTTTAGTTTCGTATATTCTTCCCTCTTTCCACTAGTCATTTTGAATTGACCTAACACATGATGCTTATGTGATTTGTTAGGATTAAGTAATACTAAGAGGGGGGCTAAATAAGTACTATGGCACTTTAAAAATAGATTTAGCCAATTCAAACTTAACCATGCAGGTACTGAAATAAATAGAATATGCACATAAAGTCAACAACTCATAACACCATAATTGTTTCACCAGGAAACCCTAGCCAAGGGAAAACCCCAGTTGGGATGATACCCACAAATGATGCACTAACAAGTATAGTGTCCCTGTTAGGAGACCTAGCCCTGTTAGGAGATGAATATTACATTTAGTACATATCCCTGTTAAAGGATAGAAACCCTATTAGGGGTATACAATGAGCACACTAATCTTACAAAGAAAATTTTTTCTGTTACAATGATTTATCAAAATGAACAATACAAGGATCTGTTATGCTTAAGTAGTCCCAGTTATAGCTCGCATCAACTTCTGTCTAATTCTGACATCACAATGCATATGTACATTCCACACAATTCTTCACATCATAAAACAACTCTACTTATATACTCGATCTCAAAAAGGTTCTTACACTCGGCACACAAGAGTTGCACAAAATGTGTCCAACAATTAACCAAATAGAAAATACATAGTCGCGATCATACTTCAACAAAATTAGGGTAGGACCCAATCCAAATCCAAAGTAGCACTTGTGGATTCCTCAAACTACTCCCTTAATTATCACGACCATTCATCTGCCCTATATCGTTGTTGTTATGTCTTCGCCTAACTTCAACATGTTGTAACTTTGTCTTGTCAACTCTAAGGCCTCGTTTGTTTCTAGGTATTGACTAGGAATTGGCATACTGGTATTGTCGAATTCAATGTTTGGTTCTACAATAAAAAATAGGAATAGGGTTATGCAAATTCTAATTTTGGGCCTTTTTGAGCATTCCACAATTCCCCCTCAAGACCTGGAATTGGAATTGAGAGTATTATTTTGTGAAGGAAAATTCATTCCCATTTTTGTGTTAATATTATATTGCTATCAGAATGTATATATACATGTGTGTATATATACACATGTGTATATATACATGTGTATGTATATACATGTGTGTGTATATACCCTTGTGTGTATATATACATACATGTATATATACTATATATACATGTATGTATATATACACACATGTGTATATACATATTCATATGTATATACACATATGTGTGTATGTGTATTTTTGTGTATATGTGTATATATATACACAAATGTGTGTATGTATGTGTATATGTGTGTATACACATACTGATGACATTATTTTTCCATTAGTATACTCATATGAAAAACATAGACAGAAAGCATTACCGGCAGACAGCAAGCATCATCAGCAAACCACAAGCAGTACCAGTGAAATGCAAGCATACCCGACAGGACAAAGACTTTTGAGAAAAAACTAAGTATAAAATTGACAAGCTTCACTGGGGACAGTTTCCAGAACAACCCGACAGGAATAGACAAGCATACCCGATGACATGTTCAGAGAAAGGAACACTGATGACCAAGAACACCGACTGTCAGAACTGACAGTCAGAAAAGACGCAAATTGTGGATCTGATTTATGCACGGCGGATAAGACAAAGTTATTCTATTTTGTAGAATTGTTTTTTGTTTTTTTTATGGTCATGCAAGCTTTATGTAAATGCTTTAAAGCATCCTAACAGATCTAAAGCATATCTAACTACAGATGAAGATCAAGTTGTATATCTTGAATCTAGAGTTAACATGCAAATGTATGAATCAAGAATTGAACCTAAGTTAGAATAAATAGATGTTCATACTCAATTGTGAGGACATGAATTCTTACCAATTGATAGCCACAAAGAGCATCTAAAGAGCAGAAGGCAGAATTCATGCAAAGAGCAGAAACAAAGCATATCAATTATCAAGAACACACAGAGGCTACTGACGAGCAGATAAAGGTAATAATCAATCATGGAAGGATGATTAATAGTATTTTTGGAGCTTTATAGGATCTGTTATCAGCAATTGAAGATTGCATTTATTATCAAATCAAAGACCTATGTAGTTGCATTCTAACAAGTGCATCACATCTAAAATCCTTTTGTAGAAGGTGGACTCAACCATCCTTTGCAAATCTCTTAACAGAGTGCACACTAAACAGTGTTGTTGAAAGCTTCAAACGAAGTAGATCTTAACAGGTCTCTACTGTAATACTCCTAACAGGGTAGGTCATCTGAAGTGACCAAATTGTAAGCCTTAACCGGCTCTTCTTATCTGCAGATAGTGAAGTTTGTGGGTAACAATCCCCACCGCAGTTTTTACTTTCTCAAAAGGATTTTTCTGCGATATCATATCTTGTGTCATGTGTTATCTATTTTCATGAATGTTTCTATTATTGTTACATATTAGAAAGAATGTATGATATGATTTCATATGCATAAAGAAAGATGAACAGCTAGATAAGTTAAATTACAAACTGACCAAAAGGGTTAATGGGCTAACCAAGAAAATTTTTAGAGGTACTGATTCACCCCTCCCCTCTCAGTACACCATCTAAATAGAATTCCAACAATTGGTATCAGAGCCTAGTCTCTCTCTTGAAAAGATTAAAGACTTGAGAGAAAAGATCAGAGCAATGGATAAGTTCAGACTGGATATGACTATTGAGAATGAGCAGCTTCAGATGCAAATAAACTTTGAGTAGTATAAGGAGGCGAAGATAAAGCTAAGAAAACTTCTTGATGAAAGACAAATTATGGAAACCAGGCTGAATGAGAAAGACTACAAAGAAAAAGAAATACAAGAGTACTTTGAAACAACAGAGTCATCATTGAGCAAAGCTTTAGATGCATCAGTTGAAGAAATTACAAGTATGCAAGAGATCAATCTACATCTGACAGATCAAATCAAGATGCTGCAAATTGGTCAAGAGACTCAAATGGTAAAAATGATTGACGTTATGAATGATGCAAGGAAAGCTGAAAATGAAAGAACACTAGCCATTGATGACAGGAGGAAAATTATAGAGAAGCTACAAGATAAAGAATCAGAGATTCAAAGACTCACTGAGCATCACCATGAGGTCACCAACTAGATTATTATTATGAGTCAAGAAGCAAACAGATTAAATACAGAACTCATAGAAAGAATACAGACCATTGGTGAATTAAGGGAAGAAAATAAAAAATTAAAGCATGAAATCAGAGTTCAGATTCAACACAATGAATTAATCAAAAAGGCTGAGGATAGCAACAAACAGATGGATGGTTTTCTTGATGGACAAAGAAGAGTCAACAACTACACAAGATTAGGGTACAATGAGAATGAAGAATCCTCAAATCAATCTGACAAGAGGAATGCTTTCACAACTCCAAGATCTAAGAAGTTGTCATGCAATCACTGTGGAAAACCAGGCCACACCTCAAACATCTGCAGAAGCAAAATGAAAGGTATTTCTCAAGCACAATCTACTTTTATTGGTAATTGCTATAAATGTCAAAAGAAAGGACACAAGGCACATG
>MU226832.1:3060678-3090053 GCA_018584345.1 Thuja plicata | reverse complement strand
ATAAGCACTGTTTTGATTTACGAAAAAGCCCTAAAATCTCAAAAATGATGGCATCGACATCTAGGGTAGAGAAACTTAAGGACGACAAGAAGAAACCATTTAACCTTGTTAAAAGAGGGGCATGTGCTGAACTGAAATATAAGTTACATCCTGAGATAGCCTCTCAACCAGATGATTCTGGAGCTTTCTCCCGAATCCCAGCTAGGGTTTTGTTGGTCGAGGATGTTAGGTCCTATATACACTGTAAGATCTCAGAGATAGGAGATATGGACCTAGACAACGCCTATAAGGCACTTTGTGACGATGGTGGCAAGCTAAAAGAAGAACATTAACACTTAGAAGTGAAAGGTCTGACAAATGCACTTCATTTCCTGAAGGTTTTTAAGACAGAGTGGATTAAGATTATTCTAAGCATAGTACATAACAACGCTTTGTGGTTGAACAAGCCAAAGGCTATAAGAAAATATGTTATACACATAGTGACAGGCTATCCAACAACTGACAAACCTTAGGCTCACAAACATCCTTCTATTGTAGAAGTGGAAAAGTTAATCGGAGCTAAATCAGACAAGAGGGCATTGAAGGTAAACACTATCAGCGACATTGAGATAAAATTCGGTGCTTGTGTAGTTGGATATAAGATATTTCAAGCTAGCAGAATGAACAACATCTCTAGCACAACAATGAGCACAGCCTACAAAATCATCAAACTGGGTAAGAAGATGGATCTAGCAGAGATCCTATTGCATCAATTTGAGGAGAACATGTGCACCATAAGGTCTTCACGGACACACATGTAAGTTTGATTCCCTCATACTATGTATATTCTTCTACTTTGAAGAGTACTTTCCTTCAATTGGTAAAGTAACATGGGACACCAGCAGACCTATTACCATGCAGATTAATGAATACATTGAAACACTAGGCACATATTTTGACAATGTAATGCATGTGTACTTTAAGGCAATTAAGTATATGCTACAAGCAAGGAATAGAATTCCTGAAAGTCTAATTGAGGAATACAAAGATGACATTTGTTTTATGGTGGATACTAACTTCACCTACATACAAGCAGTAGTCCCAAGGGAATCTTGGCTAGAAAATATTGATTATGAAATCAAATTTGGGATAGCAAAAGAAGCAATAAAGGCATTATTGAATGAACCCGTTAACAACAAACAATTGAGATTTGGCACATATGAGGAAGCCAAATAGAAAATTAAAACAACACTTGTTGTCAAGAAGGTTGTAAAGCAGTCTAAGAGGATGGTGAAAAACATAAAGAAAAAATTGAACATATCCTATGATGGAGAAGATGAAGAATAGGGTAAGGAGGAAGAACAGAGTAAGGAGGAAGACACCGAAGAAAAACTCTCCATCAGTGAAACAGAAGAGCAACAAGAATCAGAGGAAGAGAAATCTGACTCACCACCTCCTCCTCCACCCAAAAATTCTAGAACAAGAAGCCAAACGGCTAAGGATACTAGTCCTTCTCCTATGGTCAAAGGGAAGGTGTACAAATGAAAATTTGAACCTCAAAATACCAAACAACCACCTAGGGCACCTACAAAGAGGAGAAATTATGTTCAAAAAGATGAAGAATTAGAAGATATAGCAATGGATGGACCCGACGCTGTCAGACTAGCAAAGGAGAAGGCAAAGCTTACATCACCATCTGAAGACATTGGTGACATATGTAAGTACATCTCTGAATCTGCATCTGTTGGACACCCAAAGATCAGAAAATGGTTAAGATGGGATACAGAAGAAAAAAATAAGATAGAAGATGCACTAATTGCAAAAATGTGTAGACATTATTATGTCCCACTACACTTCGAAAAACAAGATGTTCCACAAGAACTCTTCGATAAGATATCCTCTAAATTCACTTTTGCACTTCATGAGGAGAAGAGGATAAGAGAAAGAGTACTAGTCTCTCTTTTGCCTCCTGAATCAACAAGAGAGGAAATCAATGAAGTCATGAAGAAATATACAAAGAAATTCTCACCTAAACAGAAAGCTTACAAATTTCTTCAAGAGAAACTTATAGAGCTAGAGGAAGACACTCACAAAATGTGGAGTGGTATACTAAAACCTGTAGAGATAAATAGTCCTACAAAGGAACCTATCAACACAACAGGTCACTCAACAGTTGAGCTGGACAATGAAGAAGTACAGATAACAAGGCAGAAACAAACAAATGTTATAGATGAATATTGGTCAAAAGATGGCCAACATGATCAAGTCCTGGATAGCCCCATCCACATTAACTTGGAGGATGAAGAAGTTGCCAAAGAAGATCTAGAAATTAAGGGTAACTTAGATGTGGATATTAATGATAATTCATGGTTAGACAACATTGTCGACACCATTACAGAAAAAGACCTTGCAGAAAAAATGCAAATAGATGAAGATATCACTGCCACAAGGGTTAATACTGATGAACAGGACAAAGCTATTGACAATGCAACTATCAATAAGCCTACAAATATGAATGTATTGATAGGTGCTATCGATATACAGTCCAGCCAGGACAAAACATCAAAGAAAGATGATGATATACCCAAAGATAAGGGTACAAATGAAAATCAAGGTGCATCAAATACTCCAAAGGATACCGACACAGAAATGAAGGATGACACCAATGAGCAGAAAGATACATCAAAAGAACAAGAGCAAGAGACAGAGAAAACTATAGAGGATACCTCAAAGATGATTGTAGAGTAAGAAAAGGAAGAGAATGTAAAGAGACATGAGGAATTGAAACAAAAGGAAGACTCATCTGTTGAAACACCCAAGGAACGTGAGGAGACATCTTCACAAAACCGGCCGGTGATTACAGAACAGGTACAAAAGGATGCCTCATCCTCTAAACACTCACCAACTAAGTCTACATAATCTCAAGCCTTGCAAATGGTATTACATCAATCTGCCACTACCAACCAGCCAAAGAAGAAGAAGAAGAAAATAGTAAAGAAAGACATATTGGCTGTAACACTTGATGAAGTAATTGAAGTTCGAAATTGGGACATTACCACTTTGGACAGTGACAAACTTCAAGAGTTTGGAGTGCTTTGTCAAAGAAAAGCCATACATAAGAAGATGATCAAAGAACATAGAGAAAACATGGCACTTGAAAAAGCCAAAGAAATACTCCAACAACTAGTTCCTAAAGTAAAGATTGATGAAAATACTTTAGTTAAAGAACAGATTGTTGTTCTTATCGACGCTATAATAGAGCAAGGGATAGAAGCTGACCAAGCAATGGAGGAACAAGTAGAGAAGAAATATCAATACAAGCTAATAGATAAGATAAGCCAAGAAGTGGCATTGAACAAGGTCAAGCTCTCTGAACTTAGTGATGAATTGGAGCCAATGATTGCTGAGGCAATAACCTTAGTTCAGAAGATGTGCACACTTGACAAATTTACAAAGGAGAATAGTGACAAGCTTGCAGAAATTGATGCAAATGTCACTAAGAGTTCACAAAGCCTAACCTCACATGTAGATAGCATAAAGGCACACCATGACACAGTCATTGAGGCAAATAGGCTAAGGCAGGAAATTTGGGGTGCTGAAACCCAATTAGAGGTGAGATC
This sequence comes from Thuja plicata, assembly GCA_018584345.1. Taxonomy (NCBI): domain Eukaryota; kingdom Viridiplantae; phylum Streptophyta; class Pinopsida; order Cupressales; family Cupressaceae; genus Thuja; species Thuja plicata. Next base: position 3,086,454 of record MU226832.1, on the reverse strand, counting down.
ACAGAACTCCAAGCTCACATCCTACCAAATCTCACAATACTTCAGCAACATATTTCAGAAGCTAGAAATCTTATAGCAACCCTGGAGATGTCTGTAGTAGATAGAATCTATGATATTCATGTAAGAATTTCACTAGAGCACATGGCTCTAGAAATGCGAAAAGAAAAATGGGAGAAGATGATGGAGGAAGTCAAGTCCTCACATTCCCACCTTTTTGAGAAGTTGTAAGTACCTTTGTCCTTAGAATCAAAAAAGGAGGAAAGGCAATGTATATAGTTATGTACAATACAAATATCCAGACAATAGATATATCAAAAAAGAGGAAACAAAAAGATAATGGATATGTATATATATACTTACACTTATTGGCACATACATAGGGGGAGTCATTCAAATGACTAAGGTAGAAGTATACATAGGTGTACATACTAATACACTCAGTATGTTTCACATATCATGTTTTTGATACTAATGTCAAAGGGGGAGATTGATGACATTATTTTTCCATTAGTATACTCAGATGAAAAACACAGACAGAAAGCATTACCAGCAAACAACAAGCATCACCGGTGAACCACAAGCAGTACCGGTGAAATGAAAACATACCCGACAGGACAAAGATTTTTGAGAAAAATCTAAGTATAAAATTGACAAGCTTCACCAGTGACAGTTTCCAAAACAACTCGACAGGAACAAACAAGCATACCCGACAACATGTTCAGAGAAAGGAACACAGACAACCAAGAACACTGACCGTCAGAACCGACAGTCAGAAAAGCTACAAATTGTGGATCTAATTTATGCACGGCGGATAAGACAAAGTTATTCTATTTTATAGAATTGTTTTTTGTTTTTTTTTTATGGTCATGCAAGCTTTATGTAAATGCTTTAAAGCATCCTAATGGATCTAAAGCATATCTAATTATAGATCAAGATCAAGTTGTATATCTTGAATCTAGAGTTAACGTGTGAATGCATGAATCAAGAATTGAACGTAAGCTAGAATAAATAGATGTTCATACTCAATTGTGAGGACATGAATTCTTACCAATTGATAGCCATGAAGAGCATCTAAGGAGCAGAAGGCAAAATTCATGCAAAGAGCAGAAACAAAGTATATTAGTTATCAAGAACACACAGAGGCTATTGACGAGCAAATAAAGGTAATACTCAAACATGGAAGGATGATTAATAGTATTTTTGGAGCTTTATAGGATTTCTTATCAGCAATTGAAGATTGCATTTATTATCAGATCAAAGACCTATGTAGTTGCATTCTAACAAGTGCATCGCATCTAAAATCCTTTTGTAGAAGGTGGACTTAACCATCCTTTGTAAATCTCTTAACAGAGTGCACACTAAACAGTGTTGTTGAAAGCTTCAAACGAAGTAGATCTTAACAGGTCTCTACTATAATACTCCTAATAGGGTAGGTCATCAGAAGTGACCAAATTATAAGCCTTAACTGGCTCTTCTTATGTGTAGATAATGAAGTTTGTGGGTAACAATCCCCACCGCAGTTTTTACTTCCTTAACAGGAGTTTTCTGTGATATCATATCTTGTGTCATGTGTTATCTATTTTCATGAATGTTTCTATTATTGTTACATATCAGAAAGAATGTACGATATGCTTTCATATGCATAAAGAAAGATGAACAGCTAGATAAGTTAAATTACAAACTGACCAAAAGGGTTAATGGGCTAACCAAGAAAAGTTTTAGAGGTACTGATTCACCCCTCCCCTCTCAGTACATCATCTCAATATAATTCCAACACGCACATGTGTGTATGTGTGTATATATACACATATGTGTATATGTGTATACATGTGTATATACATACATGTATGTGTATACATGTGTATATACATATATGTATGTGTGTGTATATATGTGTGTGTGTGTGCATACATGTGTATATATACATGTGTGTATATACACACATGTGCATATATATATATATGTATATATACACATGTGTGTGTATACACATATGTGTGTATATATGTGTATGTGTGTGTATATATGTGTATGTGTGCAAAAACAAAATTCCAATTCCAATTCTAGTTGGGACGAACCAAACGTAGAGTTTGCATCTTCTCAGTCATCTTCCAGGTGAACCAAACAAGACAAGCCCATATTCTAGAATTCATTTTGAGAATAGCACAAACCTGGAATGAATTCAATTCCAGAATTGGCAATTCCAGCATGCACAAATTCTGCCAACCAAACGGGCCCTAAAATCCAAGCAACTTTAATTGAAGGTCTATACTATCCCATAGTACACTTCTCTAAGCTCACATTACTTAGTTCGATTCATGCAGTGCTCCCTGATCAAAACAATGTGAATGTTCCCTGTTAACTGTATCCTGGTCTTAGTCATTTTTACAAAATTGAATATCCAAAACTGTATTGTACTGCAAGCAATCATGCCAATGAGTAGTATTTCCATAAATGAAAACCTATAAGTTGTGTTGACCAAGCCACTTGCCAACAATCTCCCCCTTTGGCATTGATGGAAACACTTAGTGAAAAATGACTAAGTGCTCAATACCAAAATACTGGCTGAGTGCTTCCTTAGCATATAAGGCTTGTGAGATAGAAGAAATGGTCAATGTTTTTCAACTCTTATTTTTATATATATGTTATAATACACATTTAGTTTTAATTTTATCTCAATGGAACATTTCAATATAAATATATAGTGATAAGTGTATGTTTAATATATATATTGATGTTTTGATTAGATAAATACGAGAAGGGTATCAATACTTTTGTTCTTATTATTTATTAATTCTTAAGTATTTTATTTTATTTTATATATTTATGTATAATTTTTTAAAATTATCATTTATAATTTATTCGTCAACTTATATTCAAATTTAGATTCATATATTCAATAATTGCTTCACATTTGGCAATTTTATTTCTTGAAGATCAATCTCAAAAATGTAAATTTTACTTTCTCATATTCTTCCCTCTTTCCACTAGTCATTTTGAATTGACCTATCACATGCTTATGTGACTTTCTATTATGTTTTGATATTTAAAAAGGTTAATTTGTGCAATTAATTCATATGGTCAAACAAAGAGTAATCACTCTAAGAACACTTGGATTTGGAGTTTAGAGAGAATGTGTTTGTGAATGTTATCTATGATTATTAGGTCAAAAATATAATTTTGGATTATCTTGACAATTGAGCTAGGAAAACATGTCCCTAGCTATTCAAGGATATCGTCAATGATATTTATTAACACTAATGTGATATATTTGAATACAAAGGAAATGAAAACATGTCCTTGCACATGCATTCTTTTAGTTTGTTTCAACACAAAAGTTCAAGGCCATGAACTCATGTTTGAACTAAAACAATTTTGATGTTGTAAAAAGCCTAAAATATCTAAGAAACTAAGAACAATATTTTTGTATTTTAAAAAACTAGAAAAAAAAATGCGTATCAAATGATTCCAACATTACATCAATATCTTTTTATTCATTATTTTCCTAAAGCTAAGTGCATTTTTGTCTACATTTAATTTTTGAATACTAAGCACATTTTCAAGCCTAATTTCTAATATCAACTTAGCCTAATTATGCTTAATTTTATGCACTTATCTATTAATTTATACATTATTAATGCAAATTAATTTAATTTCTTTATATTTTTAGTGAACTTGGCCTATCTACAACATTAAGATTGAACATAAGGGTTTATTGTTTCCACATTAGGGTTGTAGATATATGTATCTTCTTTTAGATATCTAGTTTTTAGGTCTAGTGAGGGTTTAATTTTTTATAAACACAACATGACGAAGAGAGAGTGTGGGGAAGGGCCGGGGTGAATGAGTACAAAGCATAATAATAACTTTAATTCAAATCTTGATGAACTTCAAATAACCATACACAATTATCTTTTATGAAATAATAAAGTAGACAATAGGTTCAACACAAGGAAACCATATTTATGTGGAAAACCCAAGGTCGGGAAAAACTATAGTAAGAATCAAATTCACAATATAGATAATTTTGTATTACAATGATTAGGCTCATTGTCTGAACTTGCATAACTAGGGCTCATTAGCTTAGGGAAAGATACAAGGACTTGTACAACCATAACTCACAATCTCAAGACAAGATAGAAAAAGATTTGTCAAAAAACTCTTTATCATCCAACAACATGAATTGTGGAAATGAGATAATAATCTCTTGAATATGAATGTTGAACAACACACTATCTTTCAATATATTACTTTCAAGATCAAGTTACTGCACATCTTCTTCTCTTCTTTCTCTTTTGTCCTTCACACAATGTTCTCTTTCACACTTTCCATTCTTCCACTCATATTTACTTTAGCCTAGAATGCATTCATTAAATATAAGATAGATCATTAAAATCTTTAGTGTAGGTTAGCCTCAATCAAAATAAAATAATATTACATTTTAAATAGGTCATCCATACCCATGATACATGAACCGGTGCACTCTATGAGAAAGAGGGAGCCTAAATATATCACAACATGTTCTCCTAAGATAGATCGAACAGTCTGTAGAGAATCCAAAGCCATCTCCAAAATGTAATGTGTCAATAAGAAATTAAAGCTTGTAGAAGAGTTGGTTGTGAAACATCATCTGAAGCAATATTGAGGCATGCAGATCTCCATGCAACAAGGTGATACCCAAATATCATTCCAACATTAATTGTAGAGAATATTTGGACCAATGGAATGCTCCTAAATAAGGTAGTATATTTGGATACATAAAAACAAAGCATAATTGAATACATCAAATGTAGATCATAAAATAATACTTGTGAAACATAAATATAACCAAATAACATACTATATAATCATGTTTGATTGATATCATCATTCAACAACACTACATTCAAACATATCTGAGGGACATGTAAGTAGGTACTCCAAACTTTTTTGATTGAGCTCACTACTGTTAGAGAACCTCCACAATACTAGAGTATTAAACTTGTCTTTATCTTCAACACTAAGTTTACCACAAATAGTAGCAACAAACCAAATCATCAATCTATAAATTCAAAGTAGTAGCAATACCAGATGGGCAATCTCAACACTAATAACATCACCAAGCAACCATAGTAATGCCAAACCAACAAGCTCAACATAGTAACTTATATAAATAATAGAAGAAAATCAACAGATGTATCCAAACTAAGCACTACTTAGGCAGGTAGTAAAGACTCACTGTACTATCAAAGAACCTCAATAATACTAGAGTTTTAAACTTTTCTTTATCTTCAACACTAATGTTACCACAAATAGTAGCAACAAACCAAATCATCAATCTTTAAATTTAACGTAATAGCAATACCACATGCACAATCTCAACACTAAAATAATCACTAAGCAACCATAGTAATGCCAAACAAAATAGCTCAACATAGTAACTTATATAAAAAAAAAGAATAAAATCAACTGATGTATCCAAACTAAGCACTACTTAGGCAAGCAGTGAAAACTCTCAACAAAATTTGTATTCTTTTTAAATCTTCTTCATTAATCATAACCTTAGTACTTCAAGTCTTCTTTTCTAGTTAGATATTAATGGTACACAATAGATAGGTGGCATCAATAAAAATACTAAACGCTAATACCCAAGTGTTAGGAATTGTAAGGAATAAAAATGTGTGATGTATATATATTTAATGTGATGTAGGAATAGTGGATAAGGTGAGATTGTCCTCTTAATCCCAAATTTCATAAAGGGAAGATCCAAATTGATTAACCCCAAAGGGAGGATCAATGCATAAATGAATCGACCTATTAAGGATAGAGATAAAGAGAAAAACCCTAACTTCCATTTTATAGAAGAGAGTGTGTAATATATTTAGCAAGATTAAAAATTTAATTGAAAGGAATTGAAGACAAGTACTAACCTTAAAATTCAACAGATCTGAAGAATGCTATTTTTGGGTGTCTGCATTGAGTTTCTAGAAATTCTTCAACTAGATTTGGAATAGAAACACAGAGACAAAGAAAACCCAAAAATCTTTTTTGAATCTAGCTCAGGTTTGATTTTGACCCAAAAATGAATGTCACCTTTGATCCAAAATTTCTGATTCTGACATAGAACAGAATGTTGATTCTAACCCAGAATGTTTGATTCTGACCTGCACAGTCTGATAGAAAATTTGTTTTTGGATCTCGACAGTTTGCCGAAAAGGGTATCCAAATTTACACTCCAATTCGTTGTTCTAAACCTATCCCTACAAGAAAAATGGTTTGTTTGTTGGGGGGAGGGGTTTGCCTTAGTCAAACCCCAATTTAGGAATTAACCTTGAAATCAGTAATTGAAATAGAGAATGCTAGCAAGTAGTAGAAGTAGATCTAATAATGAAGGTATGACAATAGATATGCAATTATACTTCGAATGTAAACAAGTATGTAAATATGAAATCTTGGACTCAATATTAGAAACCATAAAACTCCATGATTGTATGCTTGGAATCGACGTTGAAGGGAGAATGAATGAATCTTTAGGATGCACAAAGGATCTTCAAGGAAGATCACACCATCATGATAGATAGATCTAGGGTTTGAATGATGAATCTTGAATGCTTAAACCAAATCCCTTCAAAGGCTTGAATGCTTGAATCCTTGATCTTCAATGGAGAACTTGAATGCTTGAGAGGAAGACTTGAAAACCTTGATTGAACTTTGAAAGCTTGAGAACATGTAGAATTATTTCTTTGTTGATGGTTGTTTGCTTATGATTATGCTTCTTGCATCATTAGATTTTTGTACTTAGAGAAAATTAGAGGAAAAGGCTTCCTTATATACCAATCTAGGGCACAATATTCTAAAGAGGCCTAGATAGGAGAATTTAATTCCCATTAAATCTATAAGCCTAGAAGAGGACCTATATTAAATATAATTTTAAGAATCATTACTTCGGAACCCAAAATAGCCAACTCGAAAGCAGGAATGAACTTTTGAATGACCCCCGACAGCTGACAAAATTTCCAATTGGAAAGGGGGACCTAGGTAAAAATAAAGGTCAACCTTGACCCAGGGAGTCAGAACCCCTGGAAAATGTGCCATGTGGGATAAATAGTGTCTAAAGAGGCCCAATCAGGGTCCTAAATAGGCACAGAAGAAGTAGAGGGTGCTGAAATGAGGGGAAAACATGATGATGGTCAAAAACACCCCCTAAGGAGGGATAAACATTCTTAACATGTAATTTCTTCTATTTTAAGATGATACATTAATCTCCCATTTTAGCGGGATTATGCAAATCAAACATACTCATGATAAAGTTAGAAGAAAGAATCTAGTGGATCACAACGAGGTAGAACATCACTTAGTCAAGGAAATGAGCCCCCATACCAAGGATTCTAACTCAAAATACACACACAAAGATATGAAAGCAAAGAGAAATAAATCATAGAAAGCATACATGACTACATAAGCAAGACAAGAGAAATACTATAAATAACATAGCTTCATGATCTAATCCTACTAACATGAAAGTGAAAGAGAGAAAAGATAAAGTGATTACCTTTCCTAGTAAGATTCCCACCTTACCATGAACTACCAAGGAGGGAGAGCCCAACAGGTTCACCCATGAACTGTGCTTTGTAACTTTTCTGCGTCTTCTGACGGATTTTGGAATACCCATAGATCTACATTCTTGTATCACTATGGAATATAAAATGTGTGTCTCTTCAAGATTTAGCAAATTATGTGCATTACCTTGCAAGGATTTAGCATATTTGAATCTGAAAAATGCATATCTCTTTAGGATTTTGCAAATTATGTGCGTTTCCTTCCGAGGATTTAGCAAAAATAAAAATAAAAAATGCACGTCTCTTTAGGATTTAGCAAGTTATGTGCATTACCTTTCGAGGATTTAGCATGTTGTAAAATGTTATAGTATAAGGGAGACCCTATATATGCCCCCCTCCTTATCATGACTACCTCTTAGGAAGGATAAGGAAGAGAAAGAGGATACCTACTTCACAAGGTAAGGAGATATCCCGTTTAACAACAATATACACTCTATCCTTAGCAAAGAGTATTGACCCTTACCTTTAAGAGCATAGATAATCGTGAAATGGATATGTCACATATGGAAAAAGGATCCTCAAAGGGGAAGAGATATTATCAGCAAGAACCCAACCATAGAGGAGTTCTTAGGATAAAATGTCATCTTCCAAATAAAAGCAAAGAGGGACGAAAGATTCGATCATCAAGCCCCCTGCGATCAAGAGGAAGAGGAATCTTGGAATGAAGGAAGCCAACTCTAACCCAAAGCAAGAGAAAGAGTTTATAAAGAATATAGTTTGCAAAATAAAGAAGAGGTGATGACCTAGGAAAATCACCTCTCATATAAGAGGGTATCCATAGCCAAAACATAAATCTTTATAAGGAAATAATTTTGTAGAATAAACAAATGCCACTAAGATAAGGAAAGTAGATCCTTAGATAGAGAAAGAAGGAAAACCTTGCCCCCCAGAAATGAAAGCAAAGGGATATACCAATTGTATCAAGAGATATTGTAGAAAAGTAATATATTTACAAAACAAATGTCCTAGAAGAGATATCATGAGTGATTATGAGCGAAGGAAGTATGTGTCATAATACAAAATCATAGGGATAGAATATAGAAAGAATAACCGATTAATCTAAAAAAAAAATACATGCTAAGAGCATAATGGATCCTAGAAGATTGGAAGGAAATATCTCTTGCCCCCGAGTTAAGAGACAAGAGCAGAAAAATGATCTAATTTATAGAAGAATGAGGGAAATTCCCTATATCAAAATTATGAAGAAATTGTAATACTTCACGAGAATGAGATATAATTCCTAAAGAAGCTCTTTCTCTAACATATATCTTGAAATGCACACAATCAGCAAGTAAATATGCATAGGTTTAAAGATTTCTTTCTTAGAATTCATTAACTGAACATACACTTGCTTAGCCACATCTTGAGGAGTATTAGGGTGATCTAAGGAAGGTGTTGGAAGAAGAACATGAAGCGGAATCGGGTTTTTAATGTCATGTTTATTAACACTGAGCCCTAAACCCTTATACCCTTGTTTATCCACCATAGTGTATCTGGTAGTGTACATATCTTGCAAAGCTTATGCAGGAGATTATTGATTATGGTGGTCATGAGAAAATGTTGTGTAAGGCGGAATGATAGGTTTAGAAGAATTTTCTTTGTTCTTCCATTTAATATCATCATGGATCAGATAAGAAGGGGAAGGTAAATGAAATAATTCTTGCACATCTGCATCATGAACCCTAGTTTGAGCCCCGTCATAAGTGTGGGAAGAACTAGGGATAGAAGATGGAGAAATAGGAGTAGGAATATCAGGAATTGGATTGGGAAGGATAGGATGAGTATTAGGAATATTAGGAACTAGATTAGGAATGATAGGATTAGGATTAAGAAGATGAGTAAATGAGGTATCATCTACCCAATTCTTCACATAATCCAAAAGAGAAATAAGTCCACTACACAAATCCTTAATGAAAGTTTTCAAAGTGGGAAGACTAGTATTAGTTAATCTCATAATAGAATGAGAAAGTGAAACATGAAGAGTAACAAACATGAGGAAATGGATGATAATTTCATAAAATCATAAGTAATATAAAGAGATGGTAAAAGAAGAATAATGAGGAAAATAACCATACACCAAAGAATCTTAAAGATTCTCATTGTGAATGAAATACAAGAAATGTTTTTATATTTTTATGAGTATGTAGAGATTTTTATTTTAAAATGCAAGAGCATAAAGTGTAATATGTATGCAAAAGATAGTCTCTAAGGAAAAGAGGCAAAGCATCTAACACCAAAAAGAAAGGGTTGTCTATCGCGGGTTCACCAAAATGTAAAGGGGTAAATAATGTATGTGTGTGATGTATATATTGAATGTGAGGTAGGAATAGTGGAGAAGGTAAGATTGTACTCTTAATCCAAAATTTCATAAAGGGAAGATCCAAATTGATTAACCCCAAAGGAAGGATCAATGCATAAATGACTCAAGGTCTATTAAGGATAGAGATAAAGAGAAAAACCCTAACTTCCATTTTATAGAAGAGAGTGTGTAATAGATTTAGGAAGATTAAAACTTTAATTGAAATGAATTGAAGACAAGTACTAACCTCAAAATGCAATAGATCTAAAGAATGTTGTTCTCGAGTGTCTGCACTAAGTTTCTGGATATTCTGAAAATGGATCTGGAACAAAAATGCAGAGACGAAGAAAACTCAAAAATCTTTTCCGTGTGATTTTGACCCAAAAATAAATGTCACCTTTGACCCAGAATTTATGATTTTGACCCAGAATATCTGATTTTGACCTAGAATGTCTGATTCTAAGCTGCACATTGTGACAAAAAATCTCTTTTCAGATCCTGATAGTTTGCCGAAAAGGGTATCTGAATCTGCACTCCAATTCGCTATACTGAACCTATCCCTGCAAGAAAAATAGTTTTTTTATTGGGGGGAGGGGTTTTCCTTAGTCAAACCCCAATTTAGGAATTAACCTTGAAATCAATAATTGAAATAGAGAATGCTAGAAAGTATTGGAAGTAGATCTAATAATAAAGCTATGACAATAGATATGCAATTATACTTCGAATGTAAACAAGTATGTAAATATGAAAGCTTGGACTCAATATTAGAAACCATAAACCTCCATGATTGTATGATTGGAATCCACCTTGAAGGGAGAATGAATGAATCTTGAGGATGCACAAAGGATCTTGAAGGAAGATCACACCATCATAATGGATAGATCTAGGGTTTGAATGATGAATCTTGAATGCTTGAACCAAATCCCTTCAAAGGCTTGAATGCTTGAATCCTTGATCTTCAATGGAGAACTTGAATGCTTCAGAGCAAGAATTAAAAACCTTGATTTAAATTTTAAAGCTTGAGAACATGTAGAATTATTTCTTAGTTGATGGTTGTTGGCTTGTGATTATTCTTCTTAGATCGTTAGCTTTTAGTACTTAGAGAAAATGAGAGGAGAAGGCTTCCTTATATACAAATATAGGGCACAATATTATAGAGAGGAATACATAGGAGAATTAAATTCCCATTAGACCTATACCCCTAGAAGAGGACCTATATTAAATATAATTTCAAGAATTGTTACTTTGGAACCTGAAACAGCCGACCCAGAAGTGGGAAATGAGCTTTTGAATGACCCCGACAGCCGACAAAATTTCTAATTGGAAAGGGGGACCTCGGTCAAAATTGAGGTTGACCTTGACCTAGGTCAAGGTCAAGGTCAAGGTTGAATTTTACCTAGGTCAAGGTGAGGTCGACCTTGACCCAGAGAGTTAAAACCCCTGGAAAATGTGCTAGGTGGGATAAATAGTGTTCAGAGAGGCCCAATCAAGTTCCTAAATAGGCAGAGAAGAAGGAGAGGGTGTAAAAATGAGGGGACAATATGATGATGGTAAAAAACACCCCCTAAGGTAGGCTAAATGTTCTTAACATGGAAGTGCTTCCATTTTAAGATGATATAGGAACATCTAAGAAAACATCATAAAAACAACAACTAACCAGCTAAATTTTATATCTACAACACCATCATTACTTCTAAACTATACCAATAAATTGAAAGGGAACTCAACAACAACATAAAAATATTCAAAACACAACGAAATGGTCTATCATTATATGAACATCTTCTAGATCAATAAAATTAAACATGTGACATATTATAAACCATATCCAAAAAAGGGACTTCCATCATGATCTCTTTTAATTACACCATTCTAATAAAGTCAGAAAACATTAGGACCAAGGGAAAAAACAAAATCAAAGTACCAACAAGCTTTTCATTCTTCCAACAGGTTTTCTAACAAAACTCCATATTATTAACAAGTTTGACATCAATTACAACCATCATGCCATATTTACAAAAATCTCCCCCATTTTCGTTGATGAAAACACTTGTGAACTTCAACAAAAAATTATCCCCCTTAGATATCAAGGACAAAGGGAAACATTTCATTTTTTACCACATCAAACTCTGATGCTGCCCCTAATAATTTTTTTTTGCATTAGTCCAAGAGACAAAAGTAAAATATTTAACTATCTACATAGAATGATATATCTCTAAACCATATTATACCTTATCAGCTTACTAGATCTCTGATAGTGAGAGAAACTCAATACCCAATGGAGAATAGGGAAATAAAGATTTTACAATTTACACTAGTACAAAAATAGAAATACGTGACTAAATAAACTACTAAAAACATGCATATAAATGACTAATCTTGGTCATGTGATCATTAGTAGTTTATTTCTGGTCATTTATAATGCAACCAAATTTATGACAACTATTTTAATCATTTATTTAGTCACTGATTTAGTCATTTATTTGATCATTGATTTAGTCATTTATTTAGTCATGGTAGTGACTTATTTAAATTCATTAATATATTCATTACTTTAGTCATATATTTAGTGATAGGGAGGTTTTTGCAACATAAACTATTCACCAGTTCAACCAAAAGTCACTCTACGACTTGCTAGGGTTTCTCTGATCACCTATGATCTTAGGAGGGCTCTTACCAAACTCTTGGAATTGTGTTTTTACTGCACTAAGTAGACCTCTGACTTGGTCTGATAGATTCATTGATTTATCTTTGACATAAGTTACCATCAATTTTTCCAATACTTTTGATGCCTCCTCTGTGAGTTTGTTTTCTTCAATGTGACTCTTGAGAATCTCCTCCCTGGCTTGAGATTGTGCCACTTCAGATAGATGAATCTTCTGAATATGGGGATAGAATAGAAACATCTATTGTCACTTTTTCCAATTTGACATCTATCTCGATTGGTTCCTTAGACATGAGCTCTTATACTTCTTGAAAAATGTCTCTTGCTCTTTTTTTTCTCAAACTTTCCTTCCCTTCTTCTTTGCTTGTCTCTGCCTCCTTGAGCTCCTTAGTTGATAGAGGTAACATATGACTTAGATGCTCAACCTATATTATTTATTTCCTTATCATGATTACCTCTATTTTCACTTGTTGTGGTAAATCCACTTCTTTTTGTGCTTCCTTTCCAATCTTTATTCATGTTGCTACATATTTACACTTGGTATCCACAATTATATGTTCTTGTGGTGCACCTTTATTAATGACTTTATTTGTCACTTTTATTTGTACTTTCACCATCTTTGGCTCTTTCTCCATACCTATATCTAATAGTGGTTACATCTCCAGAACATATGTCACCTCATTGACATCTTGCATGTCTATACTTGGCAGTTCAATAGGGGTTGAAGTACTAGCTCCTTGAGCTTTAGTGATGACTGATAGATTCTCCTTTAAGGGTACCTTTTTCATTATTCTATTGGTTTCCTTAACCACATCTTCCATTTCATGAACCATCATCCTGTTCATCCTTCGTTTGCTTCTAATGTGGGGTTATGCCTTTTTCATCACATCTTTGATTTCATGTATTGATATCACTGGACACAATTCTACTATTGTGTGTTCTCTCAACTCCATGTCCTTCTTATTTGTAGTATTCTTCATTACATAAAGGATGTTATATAGATACTTTGGGAGTCATGATCCTATCTCAATACAATTCCTTTTGAACCTATACATATACTTAATCACTCCATCCTCTATTTCTCTTTTTCCTTCTAATTCAAATTTATCATAGAACCTTATTACTGACCTCAAATCACCATTAAGAGTAATTTTCTTCACCATGTCATTAATTGAAATTCCTAGATTACCCCATTCTAATATTATTTCCTTACTCACCTGGCTGGTTGCACCAAAAGAATTTTTCCTTATATACATGGATGGTTTAGATTCTTCAGTCAGCTTTTGTCTTTCAAATTATTTTATTGTCACATCCTAGTTAGCCCTCTCTTCATCATCCTGAAACAAAATTTACTTGTATTTTCTTTTCTTCTCTTATTGTTTCTTCTTAGTCTGAATTTCACTTTTGACTTTAGGTTTCTTCTTCCTTTCTTCAGGCTTCTTCCTCTTTGAATCTTCTATAGGTGGAAGTATTTAATATTTCACATTTGTAGAACTTCTTGCATGTCTACCCAAAGAAAGTGTGGGGGCAGAAATTGGTTCTCAGAGTTCAATAGGTTCCTCAACGTTATTAGCCAATAAATTTCTCTTGAAGTGGTATTTTAATAATTCTTTCACATTGTCTTCTTTCTTTCTTAAACATTTATATCTATTTGTATATTCTTTAGTTCCCTATGCACTCCAAGATATATCTCATTATATGTGTCAAACCTTGGTTCATTTGGATCCCTGGGATTTCTTTGAAACTCCTTTGCATATAGATCTATAATTTTTTCTTTCAGCTCATATCCCATTTTCATAAACCAAGAATTTGTGGGTTCAACTGCCTCCATTAGACATTCATCAGTATTAACCATAAAACACATGTCTTTGTCATACATTTGGATAATTGTCTTGGGAGTACTTTCTCTATTGTGCATGTTCTTCTAGAAACCTTTGAAGTAACCCCAAATTTATGTAGTCCTTATTTCACTGGTCGTCCCACACATCATTTCTCTAATTTGAACAATAATTGGACTGTCACCGGACCAATTCATAGGACCTACTATTGGGAACTCTTGTAGGAAATAAAATAAAATACAGAAGGTAAGATTACCAAATTTGAAGGCATTCTTTTTATCCTTCTTTATATTCATTAGGTTTTCAATTAGTTATCCCATCAACACTTCACAGAGATCATATTCTTTGTTCTCTCTCAACATCTGATATGCATATAGATAGTTGTGCTTAATATCGAATTATCTTGACTAGAGTGATAAACCTTGTACCCAAAAACCATTGTTTAAAATTTCACATCATAATATGTTATGTCATTTATTTGTTTTCCTCTTTTATCAGCCATTGCACCAGTGTCATCATGACCTATGTAATTTTTAACAACCTTCAGTATGTGTATCTCACCAAATGACCATAACCCTATAAATCTCTCAATCACTTCCTTTTTCTTATCTTCATGGGTTTATTAAACTACATAAATTCTCCATGGACTTTGCTCAAAATGTAGTGCATCCAATCTTCTACCTTAATGCCAGAAAATGTGAAAAATTGAGCAAACTTCTTTTCTTCTAGGGCATAGAAATCTAGTTTCACACCTCCATCATCTCCCATGAGTTTTTTGAGAAACAATTCCTTAATTTTAATGTCCCTAAGTCTTCAAGATTGCAATGCACATATGCCCTCACATCTTCTACATGAAGAACTCCATAGGGCACATCCGATAGCACTACATTAGGGTCTATCTCTATAGATTTATATGGATGTTTCTTGAATTTTGGATGAGGTCTTTCTATAACATCCACAATGATAGTTGTAGCCATTTTTAAAACTAAAAAAAATATTCACAAGGGTTCTCACAAGTAAAAACACCACTTTTTGCAAAATTAGAGCTTTTACGCAAATTCCTTGACAAATCTTCCTTCTCACTTCAGATTTTTTTAATCGCCTTGAAATCACCTTATTTACTTCTCTCTTGATTGTGTGTGACAAATGAGACTCTATAATTTCCATTTTTATCCCCCTTTTTTATTTGACTGTAATTAATGCTTGATCCCTAATTCATCCAAATGACCTTTGTGACTTTAAATTTAATCACACACCTTCAGATCTTGCTGAAATCCTTCAATGAAAACTGATAAACCTCTATCCTAGCATCCTATAACTTTTCCATGATTGAGAATATCAAGAATTGACCCATTCAATGGTTTCTATTTGATTTATCTAGTATGCTCCCCCTAGGCCAAAGGCATGTTTCAATACCAGCATATTTTTTGTTCTCAGATCCTGCTACAAACCTTCCATGTGGTTCATCCTGACTCTTCTTGATCTATATTTTCTTCATCTACTTGCACACCTCTTCAAATAATATTTTATCCTTCCCTTTATCCTCTTTCTTCACATTTTACTGTCATTTTCTTCCTTTGTTCCATGAACTTCTGCTTTATACAATCTTGGTTTGGAAATCCTTTGCAAAGTGTCTAGATTTGTTGCACCTATAGAAAACAACATTGCTTTGACTATTTCTATTCATAATTGGTATTTTATTTGTTTTTCACTTCTTGGTAATGTATATTAATACTATAAGGTCCAAGATTACTAGGAGGGGGATTGAATCAGTAATCTGTCAAATCTGAAACTTTTCACAATTCATTCAATACCGTAAACTGCATTCATCAACTTTAAACCCTATGCATGAAATAAAAAAAGTAACGAAACAATGATCCACACATGTAACAAAATAACACCAATATTTTATCATGGAAACCCTAACTAAGGGTGAAAACCATAGTCGGGATTAGCACCCACAAATATTTTCACTATTCTGAAATGCACATGTTGAAGGCCTAGCCCTGTTAGGAGCTTACAATGATGCCCAGTTAAGAGTAGAACCTGTTAGGACTCACCTGTTTAAGGGATTTACATCTAGCCCTATTAGGAGCTTTACCTTATTAGGATTAAATTTTTTAAAGAACTTAAACCCTAGTTAAAGAGTCACCTGGTTAAAGGATTTACAAATCAGACTTGTTAAAGTCTACCCGGTTAAGGGATTTTCTTGCAAAAACTATTAGGAATCAACAAGTAAAATTATTTGGGTGTAGCATGCCTCCTCTTCTTGTTTACATCAAATTAAAAACAATACTTCTGCTTCTTATAGACAATCTTGTCTCTTCACTCAACCACACCTTTGCATCCATCATTTACCCTTGCATAAAGAATTGATTTACATATTTATACGTTACATGACCATTCGGACATTTAACCACCTTAAAAAAGTATTACAATCTTTCTTTCTCAAACCTTAAACCCTAAAATGTATTACTAATCTAGAACATTTAATTAAAACTTTAGGTCGACCTTCAAATCTATTGCACATTGAATTAAATCAAGAATAGTCAAACCTTTTTACTTTCTCAACAAACTTCAAAACATTGATTAAATCTGATCACCTCGATAACTGAATAGTAATTAATCATTACAAATTTTTTATGCCACATCACCTTGAAACCTAGTTCATAGAAATATCAACTATAACTGATCACATCACCATCACACACTGATCTAACACCAATTGCTCAAACTGGTTCAAAGCATTTAGCTATCAGGCATAGAATGATCTTCTGTCAATTGAAATGATGCATTTTGGTACTCCAATCCTTTTGCAATCATAGGATCAAAAAAATATCTTAGTCAAGATAAAAATATCATGACTATAATACTTGAATTCATATTTATTTTATAGAACAATCAAATAATCCACTGTTTGTCAATGTCTTTTCTTTTGTCTACCCTGTTGCTCTTCAATCAATCATAACTTGCTCCATGTTTGTTCCCAGTTTATATGATCATATAGAATGCATCTAGAGACATCCCTGAGTCTCCAACCATAGTCATACACTCCAATTCCTACTACAACATAGAATTCATCTATACTCATACTTAGCAGTGTGTGTATATTTTGTACCTGATAAGAGAGAAACAACATATCAATAGATCATTGCATTAGCTCAAAAGGGTTAGATAAGCATGTAAAACCAACTAATATCGACCTATTACCTTCTCACTAAGAAGAGTGTAATTAGTAACATAATAGCCCTCAGATTATGCTACAATTAGTGACATATACGACTTAGCATGAAGGATTTTAGTTTAAAACAAGTTAAATGATGAGAAAACATGCATTCTAGCTCTAAGAATGGAGATAATAACAATGTAAAAGAATGAACTATGAAGTGAAATATGAGGTCTAAGATTAATCTAATAGCATAACAATGCATTTACAATATGAGATGAAGGCTTCTTTGCTCTCAAAAATGGCTTCTATTTATAGAAGAATGAGAGAGAGAGAGGGGAGACAAGGCTTATTAATGAGTTGAGGGACTCATTAATGGTGGTGTAAGAGCCATTAATGCCCTGAGAATTAAGGAGGTATGGAGGAGACATGGGCTCAAGGCATCTTCATTAATAAGGTATTAATGAAAGCCTTAAAGAAGAAAGGGGAGGGTGTAAGAGGGTGGCTTGAGAAGGTGGACTTGAGAAAGGAATCTTGAGATTCCATGACTTTCTCAAGTGGGTGGAGTTGTTAATCATTCCTTAATAGAATGTGACAACATTAGGAGGTGGGTTAGGGTTATAATCAGGATTAGAATTAGATTAGAAAGGGTGAATGGGTTGAGAAGGGTTAGAACCTAGGGTATAAGTGGTTGAGATAGGTTAGGTTGGGGTTTAGGAGAATATTAATTAAATGAATTAAACTTATTTAATTCATTCAAAAATAGGAATTTAATTATTTAAACAATTTTAATTTCTTTTTAATAATTAGGGGACTATAGCCATTTTAATTAAATTAAATAGGCTAGGGGAATGGGTTATTTTGCAAGTGGGTAATTGATTTAGGGATTTATTTAATTCCTTTATAATTAAATACTATAGCCATGTTTGAATTTGGTTTGAATTGATTTGAATCATGTGGCTATAATAGTTAATATAAATTTGTGATAAAAATCACCTAGGATATTAAATTGATTTGAAGAATTATGCTAAGCAGTAACAGGGTTGTTTGGACATAATTGAGGGTATGATCCCACTTAGGGAGAATACGGTCCATAGTTGGAATAGACCAAATTCAGGTGGTTACATTTGCCCCTCTTTTAATTTATGTGCGAGCAGCGCATTGATTCAAAGAAAGTTTTCAATTTTGACTTCAGAAAGATTGAGAATCCCGTTCTTGGTTGTCGAATGAAATTTTGATGAGATCAGACTCGCACTTGATCAAACCAGACTGATAGAATTGATTTTAAACTTGGTTGTCGTCCAAAGATCAATAAAAGATTTTAAAGATACCAATTTTGAACTTGGTTGTCATCCAAAAATTGATAATACTGATTTTGAACTTGGTTTTCGTTCAAAAAGCCAATATGAAGCTGCTAGGAGCTTAATAAAAATCTTTTAAAATGAGGAAACCTAAGATATCTAGCTCATGAGGACCAAAGCTTTCTATCCAAAAGTTCTAACTTTAGTCAAGGAAACGGTTATGCCCCTAGTTTGTTTGATAACGAAGTCATTTTGATGTTGTTTCGAGAAAAAAAAAATTGATGATAGTGTGATCATGCCCCCTCAGGAACAAAATCAAAGGAAAAGAATAAAATCCCTCAGTTGAAAGAACGCATCACTTGCAGGAAGCAGCTAGGGAAAGAAAGAATGGAGTAGAAGAAGTGGGAAAAGAAGGTGTGTTTAAAAATAAACACATGATTACCAAGTTAATTACGTGGAAATGTGAGTAATAAGACTGATAAAATGATGTTAGACCAAGATGTATGATAAAATGTGCAGTATTGACTGATGTTTGGAACAAATGAAGCAAATCTATAATTTTTGAAACTGTCGTAAGAAGGGTATTGGACTGTTGAAAACATCTTATGCACCTTCAATTTGGTTCTTGATTGATCAGAAAGAGAACCAAAATGAATTTGTAGTTGTCTGGGAGGAGTTTCGGAACTCCTAAATAACTCAAAAGACCAATATAAGCCTCCAAAATTACCATTTCACTATTCATTTTCACTTTTCTCCATAGTAATTTAGAGAGCTCTATAGAGAAGATGGTAGTCCCTGTGAGGAAGCACCATTTTGAGATGAGGCGTTGACATCAGTGTCCAGCCGACTACCCACCGCTGGTAAGTGCTCTATAAACTACCCTGTGAATTTTGTAAATTTCAAATTCATGCATTTTTCTAGTAGTTATAGCCCTTGCAATTTTGAATCACATCCTAGATTCCAGATTGCAACCTACAAATCCTGTGTCACATCCAGTTTTTTTTGAATTGCATCTGATTTTTCTGGATTTCCGCGTCGCATCTGGTATTTCCCAACCGCATCCAATTTCATTATTTTTGTCATGTTTTTAGGGGAATTCCATCAGTGCATCACACCCTATTTGCTCAGGGTCACATCCTGCATTTAGGATCACATCCTATATTTTGGGGATCACATCCTGTAAACTCAGTTGCATCCTGTATTTCTAGGATCGCATCTGGCAGAATGGCTCACATCCTTCTAGTTCAAAATCGTATCTAGTCAAGAGACTTAGAATTTCAATCTTTTTGACTTGTTTGCATGCTGTGAACTTGGAAATACTTAGTTGATTAGGAGTCTACCCCTTTATAGATAGGATACTGACATATTTGTCATTTTTGTCCAAAATAGGCCCAATTTGAGGTAGTCACATTTTGCGGCACTTACCCTGCGCATGTGCTTGCATTATTTGGACTGCTGTCAGATGATGAGTAGTCTACTGTGATCCGATGTGGATTGTACTTGTTGATGGGTTTACTCAAGATCGGGGTAAACCATGGGTTGTTGATTGTTCTTGCTGAGAGATGGTACTCAGAGCACAACACCTTTCATTTACCAACTAGAGAGATCACCATGACTCTAGAGGCCGTCTGGAGGATACTGCGCATGCCGATGATCGGACAGGAGGTATTCTTTAAGCCAAGAGCTGGCATGGCTATTGGTGCTGCACGTAGATTTTTCTAGGATGATACCATTGACTGGAGATATCTGTCATGGGACTACATGGTCGATCATTACGATAAGTTATTTGTTTATTTAGCAGGTCTGGTAGGTGGCATGCTCATGCCAGATAGGGGCCAGCATGGATTTATGGTCGATTGGGTGGGTATGATAGAGCAGATGGTTACCCACTATTGGAGATTTGGATGGGGTAGCTGTATCATAGCCCATATGTACAGAGAGTTACATGAGATAGTATACCATTACACATGGAGCATGACCGTGGGTATCCTTATTCTTCAGTTCTGGGCCTGGGAGCACATCCCTGTTACATGACCGATTATAGATAGACAACGAGCACCTAAGAAGCCTTACATATACATGTATGCAGGACTTCTTCAGCAACCCCATCTGGGAAAGATTGAGTACTGGTGCCGTTTATTCGAAGAAATGACAGAGGTCATTTGGTGACCATATTTAGATTGCAAGGTGTGGACCTCCGATGCCCGACAGGTGCCTTACTTGTGTTAGAGCCAATATCTTATTGGCAGGACTAGATATGTCATAGAGTGGTTCATGATTACCAGAGTGCTGAGGCAGTATGGTCGTCAACAGGGCAGGATAGAGGATATTGTTGTATACGCCTGGACCAGAGATGAGACACCATTATGGGGTGCACAGTTGACATATGAGATAGCACACCAGGATATCCGGGATATGGTAGCAGTAGACTGGGATCTCTGGCTTGATGTAGCTGATGCAAGTGTGTTGGACGGATATGCTGTTGAGAGGCTTTAGTACCCCTTTTCATGTTTCACTATTCCTGAGGAGATCATTCCTCGCATAGAGGAGCCATTAGACTAAGATTTTGATGATCGACCTGTCAGAAGCAGGGGAGGTGTGTAGAGAGATAAGGCTCCCGAAAGACATGGAGGTCATGATGGTGGTAGGGATGGTAGAGATGGTAGGCATCCTCCTCCCGATGATGGTCCTAATGGAGATGATAGAGGGGGCGGTGGTTAGGCAGTGGATACAGGGGTAGCTAGTGATAGTGGAGAGGGTCGGCATACCCGATTTACTTTTGTAGCTCCCCAAAGAGATCCTGGTCTGCTCCTTACTAGGGACCAGTAGAGATAGAGATGATAGGGGTCACAGGATAGAGGAAAAGATAGGTCTCAGGAGAAAGATGCAGACAGAGATAGAGATTTGCTATCCAGATGTGAGCAGGAGAGAGAGAAGCTCTGAGCCAGGATTATAATGTTGGAGGCTAGAGTTACTACTATTGATGCCTTATTGGCGGATAGGGATATGCATCTTGAGCGACTGATAGAAGAGAGAGATGCACAGGCTTAGACAAAAATCCATCAGGGACAGAGGGCTACATACTATTATGCCCTATATCATGCAATAGTTCTAGAGGGTCAGAGAGCACCTTCCTTCTCACGAGTGACTCAACAGTCAGAGGGGGCCATGCCTCTGCCAATAGCTCCTTTTGTAGCACCTCCTCCTCCTCCTGCTGACCAAGGAGAGGGGGCAAGACAAAGTTGATATTTTGTATCTTTTTTATGACATGTATATCTTGAGATCACATTTGTATATCTGGATCCTGCTGAGATCCCCTCTTTTGTATATGACATTCGTACATGTATATCTAATTCATTTTGGCTCACTGATACTCTGATACTCTTTATGCATATTGTTCCATATTTGATCTGTACCATGTTATGATGATATATATGTCTGATGCAGCTGCTTCCTGGTTCTGATATGTTTCATGAGTTCCCTTTGCTTTCATAGATGTGATAAATGTATCTTTGCACATGTGATGATATCTTGGCCTCTTGATGAGTTATTTTTTAGATGATAACATCATTTTATGATTGGATGTGATGAGTCATTACTGATATAAATATGTTTTAAATGATACTCATGTGAAAATGCAAATGTATGTTTCTTTTTATTTTTTGATTATACCAAATAGATGTATGGATGCACTTTAGGACGAAAAAGTAAAAATGCAATACATGGATACTTTGTTTTTGTATTTTCGTATTTCTTCTTTTCAATGAATGCAAAATGTATGCTATGGATGTGCAATGATATTTGATATCAGTAATATGGATGATTTTATTAACTTGATTGTTAGAAGAAGATAGAAATCATTTTTGAGTACAAAAATTCCTTATGATGTTATTTCTTTTATAAATGCACCATACAATCTCTAAATGTAGCTATATGCAGACTCTTAGGACTTTGTCACTGATTAGCAAATATTGCAATATTTTTATCATCATTGGGCACTTTTTAGAATGGATACCACCTGATAGTACAACCATCACTAATACCCACTGATATTATGAAAGTATGAATACTATGTTTTATTGAAATGTTAGAAGTAGATTTAGGCATCAAGGCATAGAAGCTAGGATAACAAAATAGTCACCTTCCTTTTAATATACCAGATTCTGATTAAGGCAAGATATTGGACCCGCAATGACCTTGAAAATTCATATCCTTGGGTATATTATGATTCGTATACCTTAGTGATAATCTAGATCAGAAAATAGACAAGAAAATTGTTTCAAACTCACCATAGTTTACACATAACGAAGATCAAGATATATGCGGCTATCCACCCATAGTGGCAACTCTTACCATAAACATCCAAGTTAGGTGAAATTTATAGGATCATTTGTAACAATCACTATACGCAAAAAATCAAGAAAACATTATGCTCCCTATCCTTGTGACTCTTTGTCTTTGCACAGACGTCATTGAGAAACTAAGAAGACATAATAAATTATCAATTGAGAATCAATCAAATAAAATTTATAATTACTTAGATGCCCCTAGTTGAAAACATCATTAGGGCATAAAAGAATCATAATCAAACCAATATCAAACTGTGTGTTTAAGATAGTACTTGTTCATTCATTTTTCAAACACAGTAGAGATTCGTCAATTAGAAAATTATAATACAAGCAATATGGTGTTCCATGTCTATGTATTGATAGGATAATTTGTTCATGTTTACAATCCAATATAGCCTCGTAGGAACTCCATTAATGGAAATGTCATGTCTGGATATGTGATTCTTGAAAAGACACCCTTGTTTTGGAAAGTAACATTGTTTTGCATGTACCAAGAAACATTGTGTTCGTGAGGCAAACCATCCTAGAGCAACCTAGCAATCGTAACTGACTATGCCTGCAAAGATGCCCCCAGTGTAGAATGACTTATTCCTAAGACGTAAAGATAGACAAATCCCAAGCGAGGATAATATAGTTATTTAGGAAGATGAAGTTAGCGTACGAGCACAGGCAAAACTATGAAGGCCTAGTATCAGTAGTGCATTGATAGATGGAGTGCAGAACACAAGTGATGCCTGATTGCCAGGTTTTCACCACTTGGCAAGATCTTTTTCTTTCTTTTTGCTACCAAGATGCCTATTTTACCAGGTGCTCATCAAGGAACTTTTTTCTTTTTCAAATTGCTTTCTATTTTTGCTTTTTTGAATGTTTTTGTAGTCTCAAGGAACCTATTTACCAGGTTTTCACCAAGGATACCCTTTTTGTAGGATCTATTCCACTATTTTTGGATTTCTTCAGGATCAATTTTCTAAATGTTTTTGGTATTTTGCAAGAAATTTTTTCTGTACAGGCTCTGCTAGCCAAACATTAAGTGTAGAACCGCTTTAAATGTAGAGTGTTGATAGGATCTGGAAGAACATCTCCCTCAGGTGTAGCTAACTGATAAGC
Organism: Thuja plicata; assembly: GCA_018584345.1. Classification (NCBI taxonomy): domain Eukaryota; kingdom Viridiplantae; phylum Streptophyta; class Pinopsida; order Cupressales; family Cupressaceae; genus Thuja; species Thuja plicata. The sequence continues at coordinate 3,062,131 of MU226832.1, read as the reverse complement.
TCCAGTCCCAAAAGTAGTAGTGATAACATAAGGTCCTAGCCAGTTAGGTTCAAACTTTCCTTTCTGCTCCCTATTAGGCTGGTTTTTAGGATTCTCTTTGAGGATGAGATCTCCCACCTCAAACTTGCATGTTTTGACCTTCTTATTGTAGCCTTTGGACATATGTGCTTGATACACTTTGAGGTGATTGAATGCCTATTGTCTGTGCTCATCTAGTAGGTCCAGAGAATTCACCCTATATATGCGGTACTTCTCATCAGTAACAAGACCTTGTAAAGATATCCGCAAAGATGGGATTTCAACCTCAATAGGTAATACTACTTCCATGCCATAGACTAGAGAAAATGTCATGGCTCCAGTTGGTGTTCTTATACTTGTTCTGTAGGCCCATAGTGCCGAATTCAGTTATAGATGCCAGTCTCTGCAAGACTTGCTTACAGCTCTGTGTAGAATCTTGAGAATATTTTTGTTTGATGCCTCAGCCTGTCTGTTACCTTGAGGGTAATATACTAAGGAGCAATGTTAAGTGATATGGAATTGTTCACAAAGGTCATCAATGTCTTGATTTTTAAATTGGCCCACAGTATCTGTCACAATTGAAGAGGGTATCCTATATCTACAAATAATGTACTTCAGAATGATGTAGGAGCATCCTGGGTGTAAGGGCAATCTTGCATCACCTAAAAATATTTCTATTTTCTTTTCAATAAGGGCTACCTTGTGCAGAGCTGCTATTTATGGAAACTTTCTATTTTTAGTAAGTTGGTCATACGATCTCGGAATGTTCTAATTTTGCATGTGGAGGTTCATCTTAGTCATATCAGCCTACCATAAAAGTTTCATGGCTAGATCAGGTCTAGTTTTGAAGATATTGAAAATTTTCAGTACTGAAAATAGGGTACATAAACTTCGAGCTCAATTTTGAAGGCTTTAGAGGCCCCAAATGAGGTTGAAACTTGGGCTGAATGAAGCTTTGTTAAATTCAAATGTTGTAGAGCGCTTTGTGGCATTTCCAAAATGGAGTTATAATAGTCAATCGGGTCAACTAGTGATGACTTATGGTCTGCGGAAGTTGGGCCACCTAAAATAGTAGAAAATAATTTTCCTTCAAAATTTTTGTTTGGGTTTCAAAAGTTATTTTGAGCCGACTTTGATATACTAAATTGAAAAATAAAATAATTCTAAGTTTGGTCGGCCCTAATGGCTAAATTTCTGGAACCTTCTCGGGTGGTGGAAATTGCCTATATATAGAAGGCCCGTAGTGTTGTCTTAGGCAGTTTGGGACAGTTCTGGGTAGATCTGGGTAATAATTCAAGGCTTTGTCCCAGAATATTGTAAGGGGAATGCCCATGTGGCTTTGCATATTGTAATTCTGAAAGTTTGTAATTCCACATTTGTGGAGATAATAAGAAGCCCATTTTCTATTCTTGCAAATTGTTGCTGCTTCTCTGTT